>JZKD02S1653432.1:255422-274090 GCA_000966675.3 Picea glauca
GTTTATATGATTTGAAGCAGCTAGCTTTACCTTTCACTTATACTATTGAATGGCAAAACAATTACAGATAATCATTTATTTGTGCTTTAAGAAGCCTTTAAAATTAAGATTTGAAGCAGTGTCCTTTCACTTATAATATTGAATCACTTACAATATTGAATGGCAAGACAATTACAATATAGGATAATCAATTGTTTGTAGAATTTTTATAGCTATGAAAAAAAAAGAAAAACAATGGATTGCATATGACATTGCTGGTAACTGTACTTGCTGGTGACCTTTCTTCACCTCCTTGCCCATTGCGTTGGGCTATTTATTAATGTAAAATCCAAGCATATCGACGAGAAGGTTCTCCAATTATTTTTATGTCAGAGGAGCTTTCCATTTAAAAATGTTCTTTGAAGCACTGCCCTTGCACTTATAATATTCAATGGCAAAACAATTACAATATAGGATAGTCATTTGTTTAGGATAGTCATTTGTTTGTAGAATTTGTATAGCTATGAAGAAAACAAGAAAAACAATGGATAGCATATGCTGTGCTTATATGAAATCACTTGTTTTAAAAGGATTACAGTAATATCTCATGACAATCTCATGACAGAGGTTCTTATTGAAAAAAAATCCACAGAAAAATGTTTTTATTGAAAAAAAAAGATCCACAGAGAAAAATTTATGCACAGAAAGAAGAGGTTCTTATTGGAAAAAAGGATCCACAGAAAGAAGTTCTTATTGACAAAAAGGATCCACAAAAAGAACTTTATGCAAATACAGAGTTGGACTGTACTAAGACTAGGCTATGCCAGATCATTCTAAAAGTCTGATTTGGACTGTACCAGACTGTGTACAGACTCTGTGTAAATACAGAGTTGGACTGTACTAAGACTCTGCTATGCCAGACCATACAAGACTTTGTGTAAGATGTTTGGAGTTATCAAGGTTGAATGCAATCCTCTGGCTTTGCGTCAACTCTGATGAGAACATCATCTGAGATAGCATGATCTGAGGGCAGAAGCCGATCACTAATTGTCAGAAGGAGGGCTCGGGTTTTCCATGACTTCATCTCGGCTTGTGTAGCCAACGCAAACATTGAGGCCATCAACATTATGCACCTCTGTTGCCAGTCCGTTTTCCGCTTCCTTAAACTTGAATTTTCGCGTTCAAGCAGGGAAATCCTTTCCCTCATCTCTTTTAGACTCAAATTTTCGCTGTCAAGCGTGGAAACCCTTTCCCTTGTCTCTTTGAGTTCGCCCGAGGAGGATCGACTTTGGATCTTGTGCACAGATCGCTTCAAAGATTTCCACAACCACCTACTTCCTATACATAATACATAGATCAACACGGATAAATGAGTCGAGAAAAGTAGTGAAATGAATACAAGGAAGAGATTAATACGAGAATTGTTTAATTAAACCCACCTGGAACTGTTTTCAATACGACTTCTTCTGATAAATGGCCTGCGCAGGACCAGAAGGCATGTTGTAGTTTCTTTGAATCTGGCGTGTACTGCTTAAGCTTGGCTGGAGTATCAATTCTCACAGTTTTGCCAATCTTGCCAATCTTGGTAGCTACCCAACGGATGAAACCCTTCACCCACATGATTCCCCAACTCTCTCTGCTAATTCTCAAGTTCTCCCGAGTGCAGCAAACACTAAACCCTACCCTCTTGCAATAACGGCAGAAAACTCTCCTGTTCAGCTGCACTGCACTTCACTTTCACCTGAAATGCTTGTATCTCTTTCTAAACTAAAGAGCAGTTCCTGGGTCTTTGCAATCAAATCAAATCAACATCACCACTGTCTGTGAATTGGGGAAAGATGAAATGGAAGGACTGGTAACAACCAACGTGGGAATCTTTAAAAAATAAAAAACATACTTATATATATTTTTATAAGTAACCCACTTACAAAGAAACTCTAAGTTTCCGATTTTTTAATAAGTAACCCACTTACAAAGAAACTCTAACTCTCCGTGACAGATCAAACAGCTTACCTAATATTTCTTCTTTTACACGCAAACCACCCTCTATTTTGTAGCGCACAGCACATTGCCGAGATAGTTTTTTCTTTTTTCTTTTACAGGCAAACCACCCTCCATTTTGTAGCGTTCATTGCCGAGTTAGCTTTTTCCTTTTTCCTCTTTTGCCCAAAAACAGAGCATAGATTCATCCATAAACCAGAAAAGAGATGCACAAGACAAAGATGTTGCATGCCAATTACTGCAGTAATCAATTAAGGGAAAACACTGTTGGAGCCTTTGATTTCTAGTTGATTGGGTGCACCTGGATTGTTTTAGAAGGTTGATACTGGTGCTCCTTCGGTGCTTGATTGGATGTGGGGGTAGGTTATTGCCTTTCCCATCTATCCTCCCCTGCGTACTTGTTAACAAAAATTATAAGCGTTGAATGTGAATCCGGAAGAAATCACAAAGAGGTCCCAGTGAATGGAGGTATGGCTTACAATCTAATTCTCAAGATCTTCCATTTGCTTTGTAACTTTTTTTCACAAATTGCAAATAGAGGATCTGGGAAGACAACAAAAATGATTGCTGGGTCGAATTTAATTCCTCAATATTAAAATCACATATTTAGACCACTTCCTTAATTATTAATTATTAGTGATTTAACTGGTTTAAAGAGAGACATTTGTTACCTGAGAAGAGAGGAAACTTTGTATTCAAAACCAATGGGTAAATGCAAAAGTGTAATTGAGTAAATTGGGGTTATTGAGAATATTCTCAGAAACTTTGTATTCAAAATCAAAACCAATGGGTAAATGCAAAAAGTGTAATTGAGTAAATTGGGGCTATTGAGAATATGAAACCTATAATGAATCTTTTTATGAAATTTATTTATAGCATGTATAAATTTCAATAATAAAAAATTTAATTGCATTTAGAATAATTGGTGGGAAATAAATAAGAGAATGGGTTTTAGGTGTTCAAATTCAAAATTGAGATGTTTATTATGTGAAATTGTAATTGGTTTATTTTCAGAGTATAATGACTTTTTTAAAAAAAGTGGGTGGAGATACCAAATGAGAAAGATACTCATATTAGTAGAGAAAAATGATTGGGTATCAATGTTTAAGTACAAAGCACATCTTATATGGTCCTTTTGCTAAATGAGTAATAAAAATTGTGTTTATAAACAAGTATGAGGGGTGTATCTTACTAGTGGAGAGTCAAATAAGAATTTTGTTTATAAAAAGTATGAGGGATGTATCTTACTAGTGGAGAGTCATAGATTATTCATTTCCACCTCCACAAATTTAGAGATTATTATTATTATATATGAATATAAAAAGTACTAAAGATGTATGTCATCAATAAAGAGTTGTGGACTATTTAATTCTATCCTAAAAGCTGAAAGTATATGAAAGCAAAATAACAATTAAAAAATTACCAAAAATTTTTAACTCATACAAAATTATGTTTTCCACATCATTCTTCAAAATTTTAAAAATCTTGTAAAAAAATTGTACAAACATTACGTGACATGTTTTAACAATTATAAAAACTTTATCAACACAAATAAAATTTCTAAAATTTTATAGAATGTAATATAAACATTTCTTCAACATATAGTAAAATTCAAATCTAATTTTTTTATTTACTCATTTTAAACTAAAGCTTTTTGGGAGAATCTGCCAAAAAGGAAACCACATTCTTGTCCTGGGAGAATTTAGCCAAGTTTTCGTAGTAATGTTATTAGGTCTGAGATCACCCAAAAAACTATAAGTCTGGAGATTGATCATACATTGTTATCACTATCTATCTGATTTTTATATACTCTATGCCTACTAAGACAACTTCACACATATGAAACACCAACATAGAAACTAAATCAAACCCAGACTCCCTGTGCTCTTGCCTAGTGATGAGTAGCCTTAGTCTCAGCTCTTGTCCTTGTGGCAGCCTCATCTTCTTCCACGTTGATTGGGCAGTTTTTTGAACCCGATGCACTCAGAGTTCCGTCTGCCTCCTCATTGATCTGGATTTAGGAGCAGAACAAAATGATTAACAGATTGAATGCAATAAACAAAGAGATATGAAGAACACCACAGAGATTCAGTGAACAATATCTTCTATTGAATAAATTAAATAGGCTGAAACTATAAAACTGCAGAACTTAAACACTTGCTCGAATGGTGGTAGCTATCTCTGAGAAGAGATGTGGCTGCTACGCACATCTGTCTGAGCAGAATGATTACAATGAGGCTCCAGAGGCCTTTTTGATATTACTCATGAATGCCAAAACCATAGACATCCAAAAACCTATCCCTAGGAGGTGAAACGCCAAAAGTCATGTGGGCCCCTATGGATAAGTTGGTACCTCAACTTTCTGGGGTCGTAACTTTTGCATACGACCTCCGTTTTAGGCACGTGATAGCCCATTGGAAAGGTCTTTCAGAGAACTACACATGACGTTGTCAAACTCTCACTTCGTCTACAGTTTGACCATGGCAAGACAAAAAAACATTGTTTAGGGATCCAAAATGGCCCTAGAAGTACAATAAGATGTGCTGACATGAAAACATACAAAATAAGCCAGTTGGATTAGGTGAGAGGCCACCAGTATCCACCTAAAAGATGTGTAGGGATTCAAACAACCCTAGAAGTGTAGAACCCACAATTACCAAGAAGTACAGAAGAACGTGTTGAACTAAAAACCGACAAGAGGAGCTAGTTGGAATAGGTGGGTGGCCACCAATATCCACTTGGATCAATCCTCCCCCCTTAGGAATCAATGGTTTCCATTGCATTGAGTTCCCCCATCATGTGAGGAAACTTCTGTTGGATTTGGCCCCAGGTGAACCACTTTCCTTGGTGTAGGAGCTTCCCCGCCTTGACAACGCGATAAAGCTGGATCCTCTGTTGACGAGTGTCCTTGACCTGTGTGTCCACTATATGATCAGTGGATGCTTGTTCCATGCAGTCAGGGTTGAGCTTTGTTGGTGTCAGTTGTTTTGCGATCTCTGAGGTGTCTAATAATGATGGAAAATATGGTCGAAGGAGGTCCACATTGAACATTGGGTCCATGCTAAGGAAGGATGGAGTGTTGAGATCAAAATCATTGCTACCCACGGCCTTGGTGATAGTGTAAAGCCCATAGCGAAGTGGGTGGAGCTTTCGATGGGCCCCTGTGAAACGCTCCTTCTGAAAATGTAACTAGACTTTGTCTCCAACCTGAAACTGGTGCAATACCCTATGTTGATCATGGCATTGCTTGTACTTAGCATTGGATTTCTACAAAATCTCCTGGACCTATTGGCGGATGTGTTGGATCCACTCAATGAATTTGGTGTCTTTTTTGGTCTCAGACTAAACATGGGAAGAGTCGGTCTATGTGGTGGTAGGAGGTAGTGCAACATCAATGGGACCCAAGGGTTGGAATCCCAGCCCCACCTGAAATGGGCTATGGTCGGTGGAGCTATGGAGAGCCCTATTGTAACTGTGTTGAACATATGGGAGACTCTCATCCCATGTACGTGTATTCTTAGAGTTATACATGCACAGGATGTGCACGATCATTCGATTGACGACCTTTGTTTGGTCGTCTGTTTGGGGGTGGAAAGCAGTGGATTTAGTGAGCTTGGTGTCCAATAGTGACCAGAGAATCGACCAAAATGTGTTGAGGAACCTACTGTCTCGGTCAGAGATGATGGTCTGTGGTATCCCAAAATGGAACCACACTTGCTCGAAGAAGAGCTTGGCAGTATCTGTCATTGTGATATTGTTCTTGTAGGTTGTGAGGATGGCCATCTTCGAAAATCGATCAACGACCACAAATACACAATCATTGTCGTGCTTGGTGGACGAAGGCCAGACATGTAATCCATCGAGATGGATGCCCAAGGCTTCTCAAGAGTAGGAAGAGGGGTGTATAAGCCTTGCTTCTTGATGGTTGGCTTGGCAATGGCATAGGAAATGCAAGATCTGATATACTTGTTGATGTCCTATCGAAGTTTTGACCAATAAAAATGTTTCTGAAGAATGACTAGAGTTTTCTCCATGCCAAAATGTCTTTCCATCCGACTGTAGTGGGCTTCCCAAATCATCTTTGCACGCTCACTTGTAAGAACACATAGATGGCCCAGATGGAATAATAGTTTGTCCTGAATGTGAAATTCAGTGACAGTTGTGCCTGTACCCAAGAGTTGATAGGTGGTGGAGAAGTATGGATCTTGTTGATAAAGTGGGGGCCACTCAAATGCCTCATTCCCACAAGAATGGATCACAGTGGCGAGTGCAACCACAGGAGGTCGATTGAGGCAGTCAACGACATGATTTGATATCCTTGTCTTATACTTGATGTTGAGATGGAATTGTTGCAGGTAGGTGGACCACATTTGATGGCGGTCGTTCTGCAATTTCCTCTGTGTCTGTATGAACTGCAAAGGCTTGTGATCAGTGTGGATGATCGTCTCCTTTCCTAGAATGTAATGTTTCCATTGACAACAGGCTTGTACAATGGAATACATTTCCTTGTCATAGGTGGGGTGTTTCTAGACAATATCTGAGAGTGCCTCACTATGGTCTGCCATTGGATGACCATGTTGAGTGAGAAATGTGCCTACAACATAGTCAGATGCATCAATCTCAATATCGAACGGTTGTTGCAGATCGGGCAAGGAGAGTACTGGAGTTGAGCACAAGCGATGCTTCAGGTCATTGAATGCACATTGTTGTTCCTTCCCCCATACGAACTTTACCCTGCCACCGTCCTTGGTCACCTGGTTGAGGGCCCATGCAATATGGGAGAATCCCAATACAAACCGTCGATAGAAGTTGGTCAGTCCCAAGAAGCTATGAAGCTCGGTTAGTGTGGTCGGGGCTGGCCAGTCACAGATGACTTGGATATTAGTTGGATCAACATGTACTCCATGCTCATCAACAATGTAGCCCAAGTATTGGACCCTGTTCATGCCAAACGATCATTTTTCCAAGTTGGCATATAGCTTGTGCTGCCATAGAGTGCTCAAAACCTATTGAATATGCCGCATGTGCTCCTCCCAAGTTTTGTTGAAGATGAGGATGTCATCCTAATATACCACCACAAAAGAGTTGGTGAAGGGTCTCAATACATCATCCATCAGCCTCATGAAAGTGGTTGGTTCATTTGTTAAGTCGAAGTGCATGACCAGGAATTCGAAGAGACCTTCTTGATATTTGAAAGTTGTCTTCCATACATCAGTTGGTTCTATGGGAACCTGGTGGTAGCCAGACTTTAGGTCAATCTTACTAAAGAACTTTTCCCCCTTGAGTTGGTCAAGAAGGTCATCAATCCTGGGAATTGGGTATCAGTTCCTAACTATGATTTTGTTTAAGGATCTGTAATCAATGCAAAGTCGCCAAGTCTCGTCCTTCTTTTGTACTAGCACAATCGGGCTTCCGCAAGGAGAGGAGCTAGTTCTGATGTGACCCTTTTTAAGAATCTCTTGGATCTGACGGATGATTTCGTCATTTTCCATCCACGAGCGATGATAGACTGGTCCATTATGTAGAGGTGCACCAGGGGCCAGATCAATTGGATGCTTGACTTGGAAGTGCGTCGGTACCCCGGTGGGCGAGGATAAGATATCTCTGTATTCTTCCACGATCCTGTCCACTTTCTTTTGTTGCAAAGAGAGGCTCTGTGTAGAGGCCACGGATGTGGCCGCGACCTTCTACTTACTGTAAGAACGGATCACAAAGAAGACAAACTTCCCAGTCTGTGAAATGAACTTACTGCATGCTTAGCAGAGATTAAAGAAATAGCAGTAGGCGACGCTACCTATGGTATCATGTACAATTGTCTACCCAAAGTAATAATAACATTGTAGTGTCTAGACTCATACAAAACATGACGCTTCCACAAATATGGTTTCCCTAAAAGAAAATCACAAACTTCAAGGGGAGAAATATCACACAATACCTCATCTTTGAAAGGCTTGATGGCATAGGGTAGATGACACTGTTGGCTAACACAGATATCTCTCCCTTGGCGAAGCCAACTGATGGCATAGGGTTTCGGGTGCGGTGTCGTCGGAAAATCCAGCCGCTTGACGACCTCTCCTGATATTAGTTTCTTCTGACTACCACTATCGACAATGAAATGAAGCAGAGCCCCCTTTACCCACGTATGTGAGTGAAAGAGGCGTTCCCCTTCCTCTCGTTCTTTTGGTTCACTTCGCTAGAATTTGGTGGTAGAGACAGTGGCACTAGGTTCAACATCGATAATTTGTTTCCCTCCTTCTGGATTTGATTTAGAATCAAAATCGACTTCTGACTCAGAATCCTTCATCTCGACCATGAGTGACTACTTGGAGCGACATTCTTCAGTGTTGTGCCAAGGGATTTTATGGTACTCACACCATTTTCCCGCATCTTTCTTCGTCTTCTCATTTCCCTTCTTGTGTTGCAGCTTGGACTGGTTTTCCTGAAAGTGGCCATATTATCTCAGTCCCTTGTTGTGTGGGTTGGGGTCACCTTTTCCCTGCTTTGGCTGTGAGGAGTTTGTAGATCCAAACTCTAGCCTCTTCTGCTAAAATTTATGCTCGATCTTGAGAGCATATCTATAAGTCGTGCTTAATGAGGCGATGCCCAGAAACTCCATCTCTGTTTGAATGTATCTATGAAAACATCCGTGGTATTTGAGCACCATATGTCTCTCTAGAGTCTTTGATACCCAATTTGGTGCAAAAGGTATGGAAAATATTGGTGAAATATGGTACTGTCTGGTCTCTTTCTTGACACAAGGTGGTCCGTCTGGTGTACTTGTCCTCGTAGCTTCCAACAGGGCAGTATTGTTCTTTAATGGCATCCTGGAAGGAATCCCATGTAGGGGCAAACGCAAATATTGCAGATTCCTCTATGACCCTTTTCTCAGAGTAAGTATCCCACCAATCCTTAACATGGGGGACAACCTTGAGGAGTGCAAAACTATTATTTTCCCTATCGGAAAAATTTTGGACCGAAAAATACCCTTCGAGCAGATTCAACCATTTATCTACAACATTTGCATCTATCAGTCCTTCAAATAATGGAATATCAAAATTTACATGTACCTTGAAGGGGGTTGCATGGCCGTTTGATGAATATGCTTCTCCTATGGAAATTGTGGAAGGATCTGCGCAAAGTTGTCAATCATTTCGTTCCTTTGTCGTCCAAGGGCTTCCTTGAGAAACATTTTAATAGGATTTCCTGCTCCACCATCTTTTTTTTCGTCCCCCATGGATTGTTCTTGGGCTCAGTGTGATCGATCTTGCAACGACTCGATTGGTTTGAGTCCCAACTTCTTGTACCTAGATCTTGTCGGGTACATGCACGAAGAAAAATAAATGAAGAGCATACTGGTATGATACCACTGATCCAGATTTAGGAGCGGAACAATCTGATTAACAGACTGAATACAATAACAACAGAGATATGAAGAACAACACATATATCCAATGAACAATATATTCTATTGAATAAATGAAATATGCTGAAACTGTAAAAGTACAGAACTGAAACACTTGCTCAAATGATGGTAGCTATCTCTGAGAAGAGATGTGGTTGCTACATGCATCCATCTGAGTAGAATGATTACAATGAGACTCTAGAGGCCTTTTTGATATTACTCATGAATGCCAAATCCCTAGACATCCAAAAACCTAACCCTGGGAGGTGAAACGCCAAAAGTCATGTGGGCCCTTATGGGTAAGTTGGTACCTCAACTTCTCGGGGTCGTAACGTTTTCATACAACCTCTTTTTTAGGCATGTGATAACCTGTTGGAAATGTCTTTCAGAGAACTACACATTACGCCGTCAAAATTTGACTATGTCTACAGTTTAACTGTGGCGAGCCAAAAAAACATTGCTTAGGGCTCCAAAACAGCCCCCGAAGTACAACAAGATGTGTTGACATGAAAACATACACAATAAGCTAGTTGGATTAGGTGAGAGGCCACCATTATCCACTTGGAAGATCTGTATGGATTCTTACAATCCTAGAAGTGTAGATCCCACAATTACAAAGAAGTACAGAAGAATGTGTTGAACTAAAAACGAACAAGAGGAGCCAGTTGGAATAGGTGGGTGGCCACCAATATCCACCTGGATCACTCATGCAACTTAGGACACTAACCTCATGGGGTAACCTTGAAATGGATTCCATGTTGGAACTTGCAGAATAACTTGAATTTCCCACCAACTATTTTGAGTGCATGCAGAATGTCCCTTTGTTCCCTCTTACTCTTTTACAAGGCCCCCCCAACCATTTCCTTCACTATCCAGTATGCTTCTACTCTATTGAAGTACTTAGTTTATTTGGTCCTGGAATAATATGGGCCATCTACCTAGTCCCGAACCTCCTCCAAAATCTTCTCTTCTGTCACGGTTTGCCTCTAACCTTAGACCGCTTATTCTAGCTCCTTGATTTCCTTTTTTCTGCCTCTGATCATATATTTTGATACCAAGATCCTACCGGCCAAGCCTCTCTTGCTACGTGTATATTGTTCATAGGTTCATGGGAAGAAGAAGCTTATTATTTCCTCCCCACCTATCGATTGACCTTCTCCTTCTTTACCCGACGTCTAGTCATATTGGACACAATTATCTCTCACTTTACCAAAGGAAAGAGGCAGATGCTCCCTATTTTCCATGCACCTTATCGAGTTGTTCTTTCCGGTGTTCCTTGCCTAGGTATCGACCACCTTATTCCCTTGAGACCCTATCTCCTTTCTTGTCGCCCAGGGATCTAGACCTTCCCTACCCCACAACTACTTCACCATAATTCCCCAAAAAACCCAAAACCAAACATTTTGCTCTCGTTTCTCTACTTTGGGAGGTCTATTGCTAGAGAACCCCCCCTGCCCAACCTGGTTATCTGAGAAACAACCAAAACCCATCGACCCTTCATTGAACCACTGCTCCTCACCTCTGCATAATTTCCCAAGGTACTCACCATTCTCTCTTCCTAAAGCTTCTCCTTCCTCACTACTAATGGTTGTGTACTCCCAACAGGTCGACCACCTCTTGCATTAATGGTTGTCATCAATACCATGTATGGGACGAGCCGTTATGAACCCTTTTAACTTAGAGTTGCTACTCCTCCTACTCTTCGTCGCATCCTCTAGCAATCTGCTAGTTGTACCACCCTCTATTTCTATCACGTCGATCCTCTATGGCTCCATGTAGGTAATGCCCAATACCGACAAGTATCACCCCATCTAGGAATCGGAAGTCCAGCTCACTCAATGTCATGATTTCCTCTAGTAGCTCCAAAGGAATGGGCTCCCCCATCCTCCAAAATTTGTGCTAATTTTCCTGCGAAAATCTTGCATTTTCCATAAAATCTTCCATTGCATTAGCATTTCGTCTCACATGTTCGAGGATGACCACCACGATAGACTTGATCGACCTAGCTACCTCCAATAGTCCAAATGTTAATCACCAGTTTTTGGATATTTCTTCATGATGTGACCCGTTTATCAGTTTCTTGAGAGCCGATATCAAAAAAAGGGAGTCTCTCTCCACCATTATCAACCTATACCCTTGTTCTTGGGCAATTCAGAGACCTCTTACTAGTCCCTCCAATTCCGCTCCATTATTTGTGTTGTTCCCCAATTTACTTTCAAATAGCGAGTGTATTTTCCCTTTTGCATTGCAAAAAAAACTCTTTTCCCCTGAAGTTCTTGCATTTCCCTTCGATGCCTCGTCGAAATTTAGCTTTAGTATGCCCTTCGATAGTGGAATCCACTTTTTCTTTGTTTTGCATTGAGGTTGGCTGAGAACTTTTGTTGCTTGATTATAACATTGTTCTAGCTTCCAATTCCTGAAAATGGGATCCTCTTTCGCTCTTAGCACCCCATATTCTATTGATCATGTAAAGGATACAATCGATTCCTTGAAGTTCAAGTGGATAATGTGCCAAACCTAATCAAGCGAGAGTTGTCTATGTTTGAAAATATTTTTGTTTATTTCCTTCCATAAATTCCATATTAGAAAACCTGGGAATATATTCTAAGCCCTGTTGAGAATGGGATTTGAGAAAGGGTCAGGTCACCAGTCCTCAATTGAATTGGAGATATCATTTTTTCTCTTGTCTGAGCACCTGAATAGCTCCACTCCCTTTATTGCAAAGGGATGACGCTTCCTTAGAAGAGCAAAGGAGGTGATCTAGAGTTTCCCCATCCCTTTGGCACATCATACATATGGATGGTCCTTCATAGCCACGTTTAATTAGGTGGTCCCAAGTTAGGACTTTCCATCGCACCACTGGCTAGATGAAGGTTGATATTTTTGGCCACGTGGCTAGTTGCCAAATTTTAATCCACACATCTCTTTTATTCTCCTCCTCCAGGCTCGAAACTAACATATAAACATCGCACACTCTGAAATTTCCATCTTCTCTACTCCCTCATCTCAAAACATCATGCCATGTTCTTGCTTGGATTTGTGTGTTCTGCAGTGCCCCCTCCAAAACATGTTTTAGGTCCTCACTCCATTCCATAGGACATTCCTCCCTATATTTCCATCTTTTGTCATAGATCCCTCTTTTATCTTGCACAACATGCCAATATTGATGTACCTTGACCCATTCTTCATTTATCATGGTTTTTTCTATTTGCAACAAACACTTGTTACACCTCAGGATAGGTTGTTGTTCCCATGCGTCATTCCAGAATAAAGTTGAACAACCATCATGCACCTCCCATAAGCTATGTTTTTGGACAAGTCCTCTATTTTTCTAGGCATTGCTTCAAATCAAGGACCCTAGTCTCACCCCATTTAATCTGATCAGAACTCCTGGGGGGTCTTAGGTGCGTATTTGAGCTTCCATACCTTTTCCCAAGGTGCTTCGGGGATTTTTACCAATCTCCACCATATACTTGCTTCCAACACATGGCCTAAGTGTTGTGGTTCCTTGATACCAACTCCCCCATGGGATTTGGGCATACATAGTTTTTCCTAAGCCACCGGTGCCCATTTCTTTTTTTTCGTTGCCCCTCCCCAGAGGAAGGAACACTGAAGATTTTTTATTTTATTAATTATATTCTTTGGGGTTGCCATCAATGAAAATAGATACAGAGGCATTGACATGAGGACCGATTGAATCAATAAGATCCTCCCCAGAAGAGTGAGGAAACGATGTGTCCAATTAGTCGACTTGGATTCTAATTTAGCTAACAGTTCCTCCCATGAGACGTTGCAGATAGCTTTGTCTAGTAAGGAGCCCCCATATAATTTGATGGGAGAGAAGCTCATTGGAAGCCCAATATAAGGACAATGGTTTTTTGGATTGCTACAAGAGATTTGAAAAATAAAATTTGAGATTTGGTCAAATTAATTTGGGCCCCTGAGGATTTTTTAAAGGCCTCTAACAACTTCTTGAAAGCAAGTGCCTCTCTCACTGATGGTTGCCCCATCAGAAAAGTATCATCTACAAATTAGAGGTGCGTCATAGGTGCATATAGGGGATGGAGCCTAATTCCCTCGATGTCCCCCTCAGATAGGGATTGATGCAAGAAGCACCCCAACCCCTCCACCGGGATGATGTAAAGATAGGGTGAAAGAGGATCCCTTGCCTAACACCCCTGGACGGGTTGAAATCCCGTGACGAGGATCCATTGATGAAAATAGAAAGAACGTTGAAGATATCAAATTCTTTATCCATAGAACCCAATTAGCTCCAAAACCGAAAGCTTCTACCATTTTTTGAAGGAATTTCCAATTGATGCAATCATATGTTTTGGAGATATTCAATTTAAACAAAATTCCAATTTTCTTAGAGGTTTGGAGGGAATATATAGTCTCATGAGAAACTATTATCCCATCAAGGATTTGGTGTCCTTCCAAAAACCTCTTCTGCTCCAGGGATATGATAGACCTCAAGAGAGGTTTTTGTCTATTAGCAATTAGTTTAGATATGATTTTATAAATGACATTACAGAGAGAGATAGGACAAAACTTATATGCAATGTTGGCCTCTCGTTCTTTGGGTATTAGTGTAATGAAAGTGGTATTGAAATCCTAGAGGATGGCTCCGGAAGAGCAGGATTCTTCCACTACTTCCCAAATATCTCGTCCAATGGTTTTCTAGCAGGATTGGAAGAAATCGAAATTGAAATTGTTTGGGCCTGACACCTTTCCTGAGGCCATATATTTCACTATTCTATCCACCTTTTCTATAGTTGTTGGTCTCATGAGGCCATGGTTTTGTTCTGGGAATACAACTTGTTATCCTATGTGTCTCCTCCTCCCATTGCTCCTCTCGCTCCTTGAGAAGTTGGTAGTTGTGATTTACCAATTCTCTCTCGATTTCCTCATTGGTCTCTAAACTTTCACCCACCTCAGATCTCCACACAACAATCCTATTCTAGTTTTGTCTTTTCAGGAGGGAATCATGAAAGAACTTTGTATTTTTATCCCCCTCTCTCAACTGCCTTATCCTAGATTTTTTTATTCCCAAAGAGTCTCTTCTTGTTTATCTCTTTTATTCAATTCCAGTCTAAGTTGTTATTCTCTGTGCATTGCCTCCTCGGTTCGCTCACCTTGTGTTTCCTTTTTTTGGATAGCTACCATTTTTGCTTCCAGTTTTCTTTTTCCTCAAAAATGTTTTCGATGACTTCCTTGTTCCATTCCCATATACTCATTCTAATGTTTTTGAGTCTTTGTTGGAACCAATACATCTTTGTTCCATAGAGGTCCATTTATTCTTTCCACCACATTTCTATGTTTGGTATAAACTTGGGTGATCCATCCAGAATTTTTCAAAGTGAAAGGGCTTAGGCCTAGGGATCAATTTACTTTGCCAGGTTAGTGATATTAGCGAATAATCGAACACATAGTATGATAAAATGTCTATCGTGACTTCCTGTTGAATAGGGTTTCAGTGACAAGGAATCTATCCATACATACATTGACTTGTTTCTCTGGCCCTCTTTTGTTGTTCCAAGTAAACAAACCAATGCTTGTGGGGATGCCTATTAGTCCGAGGTTCACGATTAGGGACTTGAAGGCCTCGTTCTCCCCATCTAATCTTTTGAGCCCTCCCTTCTTTTCCAATAATGTTGTCATCATATTAAAGTCTCCACCTATGACCCAATGTTGGTCTTTCAACGTCAATCCCAAAAAGTTTAGTGACTCTAGGAATTTTCTCTCCAGGACCTGTGATAACGGGTCATATGCATTGGATATATATCCATGACCTTGTGTACCTATGCTTGTATACTTTATTGTTAAAATTATGGGGGATTTGGAATGAATTTCTATGGTCATGATCGTTGGGTCCTGGAGGATGGTTAACCCTCCCAAGGCTCCCTCAACATTTATTACTTCCACTTCACAACCTTTTTAGATATTCTAGGCTATTCTCTTCATCGATTCCTATCACATTTAGTTTCTTGTAACATGACCAAATCTTCTTTCTCCTGCGTAATCGTCTTCTGTAACATCCTATGTTTGGACATGGCATTGAGGCCTCTTACGTTCCATGACATTGTCTTCATATCAACACTTTGGTTGGGGTTGGAAATATTTTTCCGGGAGTCCTAGGATCTAGCCAGAATCCATAAGGAGGGCCCCTTGTTTCTTCTATTTTCTGTGTGGGGTTCCTACCTTGTTTTTTTTCCTCCTTGGGAGATTTTTTCAATATTTCCAGGGGATTAGTTTTGATCCCTAGGTTTCCTGAAGTAGTTGTCAAATTTCCTTGTATCTCCTCTTTCCCTTTGCTCTTAAGCAACTTACGTTGGAGTTTACAGAGTTGTTATTTCGACACATTATTGATTTCGTGTTCTCCATACGCTTCCTTCAATGCTTTCATGTCAACCTCCACTTACTCTTGATGCATATCCCGTGTCATTTCCTCTTCTTCATCTTCCTCTTGTGTTCCCTCTTTTTCTTGTGTGTCCTTCATTTCTACTTCTCCTTCTTCAATCAAGATTGTCTCTGAACTTGGATTTGGATTTTTACACTTTGGGGTCTGCTCTCCCTACTATGTCATATTCGTTTATGTATCCTTTTGATCCCTCTGCTCCTCCTTGCTTGTCTCTTTCGCTACGGATTCAAATCGATTTGTATTGTTTTCTGCTACTGCCCCACTTGGTTTGTTTTCTCTTCAACATACCTTTCTTTTGCTTGGGATCTTGGAAAAACCTTTTGCATCCACTACTTCCTTTGGTTTATTTTCTTCATTTTTGGCATTTAAAGGGCATTCTTTGAAGAGATGGCCATGAACATGGTATTGTTTTCATCTAAAAGGTATGTGCTCATAATCCATTCTCTGACTCTAGTCATTGTCGTGATATGAAACAATTATTGATTATCAAAGAGTGTCTACAACATTCAGATATACACAAATCCTTGCATAGGACGTATACATTGTCTTTTTAGTTATCTTGGATACCTTGATGAAATATCCTAGGGTATTCCCTATTCCTTCTAGGGTTTCCATCTCGTAGAACTCAAGAGGTAAGGAATACAACCTAATCCAGTCCAGAGCCTTTGTGAATTCCTCCTCCTCACAAGAAAATCTTCCAGTCCAATATCTAATATGCAAGCCTGCAGAGCTAAGAATATGGGCCTTGTTCAAATGTTTGATATTGATCTTCGGCACTGGAAAAACAAAATGTGAAGAAACCCTTTTAACCTAGTTTCAAATCCACTTGTCTTTTCACCTTCCAACGTGATTTTACCCACACCACCAAATCCTTCTCCGAGGGCCAGATTCCCATGAAATTTCCTATTGGATCATGGTCTATCATATGTTGGAATAGTTCCCAATGTGTGATGAGGTAACCTCATATCCGGGGTTCTCATTTATTCTGACCAAGCACCCATTCACCATATGTTTGTCCACACGACTCTTCACAAGCTCTACCTCTTCTGGTATTTCACTCTCGACTGCAACCTTTCCTCCCCCCCTCATTTCTACATCTTCTAATGGATTCCCAACTCGCTCTGCCACTACATCCTTGAAAGACACTATTTATGGTTGATCTCGACCACTTGCACTTGTTTAAGTCTCTAGAGTTGTTTCCATCCTTGCACCTTATTCCCCCACTCAGAATCTAAAGATCCCTTGTCAAAATTTAGACATTTCCCTCTGATCAACAAACCCTAACCCTCTATCCTACACCTCCCACCATTGTTCCCCTCCTTTCAATTTCAGAATCTTTTTTCTTTTGTAAATAAAAAAGAGACTATATTACCTCATGCTCTCAAAAAAAACATTTGTCAAAAGATTACAACCAAACTCACCACCTATTCTGCCACAGTTGTGGAAACCAGGACAGGTGGCACTGTGCATAGAAATAACATATGTTTGAGAAATGTAAAAACTTTCCACCTGTTCTTCCATGTATATGGAAACCAAAACATGCAGTTTGCTCTAGAGTTTCATGACAACAAGAAAACAAAACAACTAAGACCAGGAAATTAACAATAGAAAATCTAAACATGAGGCAAACCCAGGCTTTCATTCTGGCTGATTGTGAAGGCATAAGGCTAGAAGCAAGTTGGATAGCGTCTCTTTGCGAGATCGCCTGATAGGGAATCAAACAGGAAATCCATGTGCTTTCTTAGGAGGCTCTAGCTGTACATTTGCTTGGCTAGGTCCCTCCTCATCTCAAAAATGAGGTCTAGGTGTTCCTCTGTGAGCCTGCATGATCTGGGCGAGGCATGGCTATCCAGGACCTGCTACATTGGCACCTTAGGAAAATCGTGTCCTTCTCTTTCATGCCAGAATTCACCCCAATTGATTTATGGGTCTGTCGCTTTGGGGTCGGTGGTGTTTTTGCAGCAATTTGGCTGCCTTGGACGAAGCTCCTCTTCTACCTGTGTCATCGGTTCACTGTCAACGTCCTGTAAGTGATGAGGAATCTCTGCCCAGTGTGGAGGAATTTCCTCCTCCATTATGCAACCTCTGTAATTGGGCTCTGGGATAGGCGACTGAGGCTTTGCCTGGGCTTCCATGTCCCAGTTCTGATCAAAGTGGGGAGAAAGGGTCAGGTTGTTTCTTGGAAAGGGATGAGGAGCCACAGGTCCAGTGTGACGGTGCCTGCCCATTTGGCTATAGTAGGTCAGCCTGCGTTTGGGCTTGCCTTTCTCATGGGGCATAACAAAGCTAAGCCTAAGGGTAGAAGAGTGCACAATGGGGAGGCTGAAGAAGCTTGGGAGGGATGAAATGAAAAGACCATAGGCCTGGGAGAGCCAAATCGTGATAGCCAAGGGATAATGAGAGACTAAGGGTGAAAACTAGAGATAAAACCAACAACGAGGAAATCCCTATGTGATAATGAGTGAGGTGATAGCAATGGACACCGTGAATGTTGAAGGGTTGTGGGTGGAGGCTATCATACCAGTTCCCGTAAACACCATTAAAGTTGTTGGGCCGTCCTGAGACTCTATGCTCTGCTCTGCATAAATGTGAGGCATGTCAAGTGAATTGGGGAGGGTGTTGGAGGTGAGGGGCTTTAACTGCCTCTGTTGCCAACGCATCATGTGAAATGTGGTCTCTAGGTGGCACCCCATCTAGGGGATCAATTTCAAAATCTTAAGTACTCTTTTAATTACATATAAAATATAAAATATTTTGATTTTTAAAATATTCAATATTAAACAAATAAATTTTCCTAACAAATAATTTAAATATCCCTTTATTATATAATACAATTAAGCTTAATCTTTAAAAAAAAAAAAAAAA
>JZKD02S1653432.1:301704-320605 GCA_000966675.3 Picea glauca
ATAACATGCCTCGATGCGGGCAAGGCCCAGGTCCTCTGGTGACTAGAGGGTCGCAGGGGCAATGTTGTGCATCACCCCAGCCCCTGGCACGAGCAAGGCCCAAGTCCTGTGGCGCCACGAGACCTGGGCCTTGCTCGCGACATCACCCCTGCCCTTATACATATACCTAACCATATATATTATAGTTTTATATATGAAGTTTTTTTGTTTTTTTAGTTTTGAATGAAATTTTGTATTTTTAAATTTTCTTTTAATATAAAGTTATAACTTAGGAATTTGTAGTATTTTTTTATTTTTTGATTTATATATATATATGTATTTTAAATTATTGTTTTCCGATGGAAATTTTAATTTTTTTTAGTTTTTTCTTTCCACCTTTTTGTTATGTTTTTTTTTTCTTTCAAATTTGGGTTTTGAATATATATTTTTAAATGTATTGTTTTCATGACATTATGTATTATCTTGTGCTTGGAGTGATAAACTAAGATTTAAAAAGTAAGTATTTAAGGGTTGATTTTATGATTTTGATTACAATAATAATGATTTCTTTTACCACTTTTAAAAAAATGTGTCATTTTAATACTCCAATTTTAGAATGGGTGCTACTGGTAGCAGTACCTTTAAATTTGATGGTTGATTTTGAGGTTTTGGTTTTAATGGTACCAACTACTAAAAATATGAATTCAAATTATCTAAAATTTTAACGTTTTGAAAAATAAAATTATGTAACATCATTTTTTTATTTAGGTGTTGATTTTAAGGTTTTTTCTGAGTTACTGTCTGAGTTTTGAAGGCCATGTTTGAAAATGTTTTAATTTTGACGCCGTTTGGAAAAATGTTGCTACTATTAGCACCACTTTTTGATTTGGGGGTTGATTTTCATGTTTTTTATGCAAAAGTATGGTTTTTTTGGGCTAGAGTCCTCATTTTGAGGTCACAGTTCTTGTTAAGTTGGTAACTTTGTTTTGTTACTTGTGTGTGAAAAAGAGAGCTATGGAACCCTATAGAGCTGCGCACAATGTAAAATTTTGGCTTAGGTGACCGGTGGACTGAATCAGACTGGATGCCACTTTGGAATGTAGATAGCAGAGATGTTTTTCCCGATGCCCAATTGGTCGGTGGATTGGACCGGTATCAGATCACTCCTTGTTGGATAGATGTTTACGTGGGGGTGTTTGGTGGCTTGGTGGACCAGACTGGGGTCAACAGAAAGGGAGCCAGATGGAGGTTTGCGTGTGGCGACTGATGCCCTGGTGGCTTGGTGTACCGATGGACCGAACCAGAATCATATAGAGGAGAATTGGATAGAAGCTTATGCAGTGGCCCAGTGGTCGGTGGGATGAACCTGACTGAACCAAAGTCGATTGGAAGTACTTATATGGAAGCTTTCTTGGTGACCTGGTGGACCGAAATAGGGTTGATTAAAAGGGAGTTAGATGGGATTTTGTGCATGCGGGGTGACCGATGGACTGGTGTTGGCACCACATCCCTATCATGTTAGTTCCACATCATCAACCATGTGTCGTCCAGTGTAGTTAATGGGAAGTGGGTAGGTGTCTTCACCTGAGTGGGAAGATTGAGGAAGGGGCCTGTGGTCCTTACAAACCCTTGTGCCCAGGGGTAGATCCCAACTGTTGGATTTTCGACGATGAGAGATCTTGTTCATTGATATCTTAGACAAATCTCAGGAGAGAGAGTCATCTCACTAGAGAAATGGATCCCCGGTCGAGTGGAGAATTGTTGCAAGGGACTTGGTAGAGCCTGGGGTTCCGGTTCCTGGTGCAGTCAGGTTTCTTTTGGGTTAAGGTGTCTATGGGGGTGTATTCTTGGTTGGGGTATGGTTCCAGGGACCATACCACCATCTAACTGGAAACTGAGAAAATCTTAGCTAGTCTCAAGTGTGGGAGATCCAATGGATCACGATGCCCAATTAGACATAGAATTGCCTCTAAGACCATCATCAATTGTGTAATGTGATTGCCATTCATTGGTTGGGGTATGTCATGTCATAGGATTACATGTTCTGATATGTCAACATGAGGTAATTCCATGTTGGATGGTACAGGTGGAGAGGGTCCATGGGGGATCCATGTGGACGTGAGGTGGTTTTTGGAAAAACAAGACCTGGAAACTTTAAAAATTCGTAAATTTTCATCTTGAGCTTGTTTTTTAGCATGGAGTGGTAAGAAATATCTCAAAGAGAAGAATTGGATTATGAGATCATAATTGGATTTAGAGGGGTGATTAAGAAAGGTGGTTTGAGAAAAGAAAAGGGAATATTTTTGTAAAAAGGACAAAGTTGCAGATTCCAAATTGTTACAAAATCTTACTGGAACGATCAATAAAGAATCTAAAGGTTATTATGTGTTCACAATTATAAATACTATTAGTTCCCAATATAATTTTTTTCTTGCTTTTTTATGGACTTTCTGCTACAGTTGACAGAAGTTGGCTCCTAGTAAAATTTCACCAATGGATAATGCCTAAATGGGGTGAAAATGGATTTTTCAGGAAGCCATAACTTTTAGGTCAAAAATCATATTGAGGCATAAGAATAGTCATTGAACAGCTACTGGAAAGGAGAATACTTCTTACCACCCATATTTTGAGTTGGGAAGCACATTATTCTTAGAAAATTGGGGAAGGCCCTTGGTGGCTTGTAGGTGCATCATCTCCAAGGTTTAGTTATAAATTTTTTGAGTAGTACCTCCACCTTTTTGTTATTATAGTGTAGTGAAAGCATGATACAAGTGTAAGAAGTTCAGGAGTGTAATAATGAATACTCATGCACTCTAAAGGGTGCAGTATATACATAAGGAAATGGATTATGTGCATAGTTAATTTAAAATATGTAATCACACTTGAAGTGTTGATATTATGGTAGCTGCGGGAGGTAATTACCTCTACATGTAAATCTAATGAGAATAGAAAATTTCGAGAAGCAAGAAGAAACCATAATGAGTTGGCTAATACCCTAGAAGACAAGCTGACTCAAGAGGATAATTTGTATTAGGTTATTAAACTCCAAGAGAAGAAGTCGACCAGAATAAATATTATATACTAAGTAAATAGGCACCCAGAATGAGAAGTCGGCCTAGGAAGTTAGCCAGAATTAGTATAAATACAGGAGGCCAATCTTCATTCTGGCAGGCATTCTCAGAACTGCAGAGCTCACTTGTGCGCACTTCAATTAGCCAGTTTGTGCGCAAGTTTGGAGGATAAGTTGGCGTTGGAGTTGCTGCAGCTAGCAGATTATGTTTTGTCTTGGACTATCTCATGGTTATGGTTTGGACTATCTGATTAGCTCTTGTTTGGTGTGATATCCTTGGATAAAAGTGCGTTACCCTTTGTTTGGATATCTAGCCTAGGGTTTGCTTCCAGAGTGATTCTCTGTCAAGGTTAAGGTGCTCTGAGGGTGGCTTCGGCCTATGGTTGGGTGACAATAGTGATATTGTCTATGGTAAAACAAGCACATCCATCATATTCTAAGAGTTTATGGGCCCACACCTCCTTCATTCAGTCTAACTACTGGAAGGGAGCATAGCCATAAGGATATTAAGCTCGTTGAAGAACTACCGCTAGGGTTTCTAGCAGGAGTAGTCACCAAAGCACTATTGCTAGGGTTACTAGCAGGTGCAGTTTCAGAAACCCTAACCCTCTCGTTGAGGAACCTTAAGTGAATGGATTGACCTAATTTTCGGATAGATCGGTGCACCCTAGCCTAACACATATTCTAGTAATCTTAGCAAGCCAAGACGTCAAGTTTGAGTTTTTGGTCAAATCTAGGGTTGACCAATTCAACACAGCCATGACTTACTCTATGAAGTCAAAAAACAATTTAGATGGAGATTCTAACTTTAGAGTGTGGAAGACAAGGATTGCCCTCATCCTTGCGAAGAATAAAGTGCTGGATATCGTGAAAGGAAAGATCGTGGAACCAGATTTTGAAGAAGGAAAATAGAAGGAACTGCAGAAAGTTGCAGTTATAGAGAAGTTCAAAGACTTTGATATCATTTCCATGAGTATCATCGTGGAATATATAAAATACCACTTGATACCCTACATCTCCCATCTCCCATCTCCCATCTTGACTCATTGAAGAATATGTACGATTCCCTAACAAACCTCTTCTCAGTCAGAAACATTGGACAAGTAATGAGTCTGGAGAATGAGCTCTGTGACATGAATATGAATGATGATGACAACATAACATCATACTTTGTGAAAATATCTTAGTTAAGAGATGATCTACAAGTTATTGAAGATATCATTTTAGAGAAGGAATTGGTAAACATAGTACTCAATGGTCTTCCCAAGACGTGGGATGCATTTGCCGCAAGCATAAACACAAGGAATGAGTATCCTACATTTGAATAACTTTGGACTTGTTGTGATCAAGAAGAATCAAGGATAAGTGCAAAAGAGAAACCCCAAAAGAAGTACGATGATCAAGCCTTCACAACAAGGTTCAAGGATTTCAAGAACAAAAAGAAGTTTGGCTCGAGGAAGAAAACAAATCAAGAGAAATATATCTCAAGGATACAATGCTTCAATTGTCAAAAGTATGGTCACTACAAGAATCATTGTCCTGAGTTAAAGAAAAGGAAGGAAAAACATGAAGCATCAGTTGCTGAAGAAAGGGAACCCTCAAAGAAAACCAAGCAGGACAAAACATACTTCTTCTTCTAAGACAAGGTAACAATACTGTTCATAGTTATTGTACATACCATGTTTTCAATACATATCTTGCATATCTATTTTTTAGAAGATAATATGTTCAAAGAGAAACTATAGTTATGGAAGAACAACACGATAAGGAATGCTATCACTATGACTATAAGACAAGTTGCAAGATAAGTCGAAATCAGAAAGAAACCTAGAAGAAGTAAAGACAGAAAGAATTCAACAATCAAGAGGAAATTGGAAAAATATTTGTAACACTTTGCAGAGGGAAATACAGATGTAGATAGAAGCGTGGACTCTCCTAGATGGAGGGAGTCGATTATATATTACCAAAATAAGAGCATGCATTCATACATGAAGCAAGGATTAGGAGGGAGCTAATCCTATGATCCATTAAAGGTGATAAAGTATATATCCATGGTAACAGTCATGAAAAGCAGTACCTGTTTAGTTTGACCTTAGAAGAAGTCTTATTTGAAAAGAAGCCTTAAAGCATCCCTAGTTATCCATCGACATCCATGATCCTACTATGAAAGGAAGAAGCTGGAATCTTCTGAGCATTGAATCTATAGAAAACTCCATGGACCTAAGATCTAAAGAGAAAAATGAGGAAGAACATGAAGATTCCAAGAAAGAAAGAAAATCCAGAACAATCAGTCATTGTATCGAGAATCACAAGATTACCAGCCTGATATGAAATCACTAAAAGAAATCAAGAAGAGGTACTGAAATTTGTGATGAATAACAATGTATGAAAGACTTATTAATGTAAGCATTGCAAGATCCATAACTAGAGGTTATCCCAGATGGAGGGAGAAGACTATGATGATTACTTGTTCCAGTAAACCAGTTATATCTCTACATGAGCCATTATATCATCCACAATATCCATAGGTTGGAATTGACATAAGATGAATGAAAAGAATGTTCTCTATAATAATTGAACAAAGAGCGTATGTAGAGAAACCTCAATGCTTTGAGGTATACCAGAAAGAGACCCTTGTATGCATATGGAAGAAGACAACTTGGAGGAGAACCTCCAATGAAAAACATAAGCACGGTGAAGACTTTCTATAACAGAGATATTGTATCAAAATGATTACTCAGAAGATCAGGATGATGGATTGCCAATCCATGACAAAAATCTCATGATGACAGAATAAGTGCTACATGGATATGTTCTAGTTTGAGCCTTGCCCCGATGTTATGAGCTAATGGAGAACAAAAGATGAATCCAATAAAGACACACTATATTGATCCAAGCTATATGATGCCTTCAAAGAAAAACATTTTTCCAGAAAGACCATAGTACTTTGAGATCAAGCATAACATTCTCCATGATGAAGACTAGAAAAGAGAAGTGGGTCTCCAAAATATATATATATATATATATATATATATATATATATATATATATATATATATATATATATATATATATATCTCCACAGATGAGTAGATAAGCAAACATTTTGGTAAAGCCTCTATCCAAGATGAAAGAGTTTGCATACTCAAGCTGGAGCTTGTGGAGATGACTTCCCTATTGAAAAAGGAAGAGATGATTCCCAGATTGGGAGGGAGCGCTGATGTGTTATTGATTTATGGATAGTCATTTTTCAGTTTGAAAAATGGTCCAGGATAAGCAGTTCCTTTCCAGTTCAGAAAGTGGTTTGAGATTTCTGACGGACATGCATTTTCCAGTTCAGAAAATGGTCCAGATCGAACAGTCATTTTTTTAATGAAAATGGTTCGATGGATTTTTGATGTACCATAGACAATGATTTCCCATTGTGGTTAACATGGGGAATGGTCTAGGACAGTCTCTCTTCTTGATGGTTAATAAAGAAGACTGGTCTGCCTCGCCAGACAGTCATTCTTTCGAAGCTCACAGTTGTGAGCAGTTTCGAAGAATGGTTCGTTTTGGAGGTTGGTGCACGACTGTCATTTCCTTAGGAAATGGTCAGGACAGGCATTCCCTAGGGAAGATTCATTCTCTCTAGGTTGCACTTTGTTTAGTGCCGGAGGAATGGCCCAGATAGGTGAATGGTCCAGGTTCAACAATCAAGACAGACATTCCTTAGGGAAAACTCATTCTCTCAAGGTTAGACTTTGTTTAGCATCCGAGGAATGGCCCAGGGTGGGGAATGGTCCAGGCTCATAAATCAGGACAGTTATTCTTCCTTGCTTGAGAAGAATAGTCCAGATATCTCATCATTGATGTTTGACCTTCTCAGGGCAGATGCTCTTCCAGATCTCACAGATGTGAGTAGAATAATGGCCCAAATGATTCAGTTTATATCATAACGTTGTTTTTGTGCAGGTTGATATCAGATGATTGTTATGAAGACTGTATGTCTCTAGACAGTAGATGTATACTACCGCGGTGGATGTGTTCCACTGTTTTTGACTATACGTCACTAATCAAGTACTTGTGTTCTACTTGGCGTGGTAGTGTACCACTGGATTGTAGTTGTGTACTAATATGGATAGACACAGTTGTGTTTGATTGAATGATATTGTTCTGATTGTCTTGAAGACTATCAATAGTGTTTGAAATGATTATCAGCTATATGGATGATCAATGGACAGAGATTTCCCAGACGGAAAATGGTTCAGGACATTTATTCTTCTAGGACATATGTTCGGATTAGAAGAATGGATCTTGTGTCACTCTATGGAGTGAGTGACTTATCCAACATCATGTCTAATTACTCAGATGGAGTATAGTTTTGAGAGATGATGTAGCTGATGACACTGATGGTGATGATGGTGCTCATGATCTAGTCATGTGATAGTCTATACAACTATGTTGATGCTACCGGGTGAATGGTATGTTTGTGCTCAAGACCATTACCTGTAATACCTCCCTAGATAGGAGGGAGTGTTGATATTATGGTAGTTGTAGGAGGTATTTACCTCCACATGTAAACCTAACAAGAATAGAATATTCTAGGAAGCAAGAAGAAACCCTAATGAGTTGGCTAATAACCCTAGAAGACAAGTTGGTTCAAGAGGATAATTTGTATTAGGTTATTAGCCTCCAAGAGAAGAAGTCAACCAGAAGAAATATTATATACTAAGTAAATAGTCACCCAGAATGAGAAGTTGGCCTAGGAAGCTAGCCAAAATTAATATAAATACAGGAGGCCAGTCTTCATTCTGACAGACATTCTCAGAATTGCAGAGCTCACTTGTGTGCACTGCAGTTAGTTAGTTTGTGCGCAAGTTTGGAGGAGAGGTTGTCGTTGCAACTGCTGCAGCTAGCATATTATTTTTTGTCTTGGAATATCTCTTGGTTATGGTTTGGACTATCTGATCATCTCTTGTTTGGTAATCTATCCTTGGAGAAAGGTGCACTACCCTTTGTTTGGCTATCTAGCCTAGGGTTTTCTTCCAGAGTGTTTCTCTGTCAAGGTTAAGGTGCTCGGAGGGTGGCTTCAGCCTATGGTTGGGTAACAATAGTGATATTTTCTATGGTAAAATGAGCATATCCATCATATTCTAACATTAAGGAAGGGTGACAAGAATCCAGTAGAATTGAGGACAACCAACAACAACAAAGGGAGCTATACATGATGAAATAAGTTGGTGCAAATTGTTATAGTAACAATTATGATATGGATGTTGGACAACCATATATATCATAGGAAGATGGAGAGCATATGCACTCATGGTCATGTTAAGGATGCATTCTTAGTGCAAATAGATATGCATTAGTACATGTGAAAGTGTTTGAGTGTACATATAACATGTTGTATACTAGGAGTAGTCTACTGATATATATTTGAATGTTAAAGTTGTCAATGATGGTTGTTGTACAAGAAAGAGGAAGTTACTACATGGCTGAAAGTGTTGATGGTGCTGCATATGGAAGCCATCAATATGAAGGATCAACCAAAAGGTGAAATGTGAATAAGAGGTTGGTGAAGGAGGAATGATAGCTCCTACTAGTACCAACTAATCAGGTAGGATCAAACCAATTAAATGGAAGCGATGCATGTATGGATGTGATGTATTATGTTGAAGGGAATTTAGGTAAGAATTTCCTTAGTCATAATTTAACATTTAGTGTGATATTATTATGTGTTTTGATTGCATTCATTCGAATTATTTGCTTGTTGGTATGGTAAAGGTTGAATTCTTGTGTTAGTTATAAAATTCATTTAACTTTAGAATGCATTCATATGAAATAACATGTTAGGATTGTGTTGGTTATGATTTAATAACCAAAGTAATAAGGGGGGAATAAAAATGTTATAGAAATGAATGTCGTCGAAGCTAGTCATGTGTAAGGCCATGAAATGATTGGATATGGAAAGGATTGTTAGAATATGATGGATGTGCTCATTTAACCATAGAAAATATAACTATTGTCATCCAACCATAGGCCGAATCCACCCCCGAGCACCTTAACCTTGACAAAGAATCATTCTGGAAGCAAACCCTAGGCTAGATAGCCAAACAAAGGGTGGCGCATCTTTCTCCAAGGATAGAGCACCAAGCAAGAGTTGATCAAAGAGTCCAAACCATAACCAAGAGATATTCCAAGCCAAAACTGAAATCTTCTAGCTGCAGCAACTGCAATGGTATCTCTCCTCCAAACTTGTGCACAAACTGGCCAACTACAGTGCACACAAGTGTTGCTTCTGCAGTTCTGAGAAAGCCTGCCAGAATGATGACTGGCCTTCTGTATTTATACTAAATTTGGAAAACTCCTTGGGCAAACTTCTCATTTTGGGTATTAATTCTTTAGTATATATTATTTCCTTTAGCCAACTTCTTCTCTTGGAGGCTAATAACCTAATACAAGTCATTCCTTGAGATGACTTGTCTTCTAGGGTTATTAACCAATCAATTAGGGTTTCTTCTTGCTTCCTGGAGTATTCTATTTTCATCAGGTTTACACGTGGAGGTAAATACCTCCGACATCTACCATAACATCAAATCCCTCCTAGATAGGGAGGTATTGAAGGTAATGGTCTTGATCACAAACATACCATTCACCCGGTAGCGTCAACATAGTCGTATAGACTATCTCATGACTAGATCATGAGCACCATCATCACTATCAATGTCATCAACTACATCATCTCTTGAAACCATACTCCATATGAGTAATCAGACATGATGCTTGATAAGTCACTCACCCCATAGAGTGACACAAGAGCCATTATTCTAATCCGGACATATGTCCTAGAAGAATAAATGTCCTGGACCATTTTCCGTATGGGAAATCTCTGTCCATTGATCATTCATCTAGCTGATAATCATTTCCAACACTGTTGATAGTCTTCAAGGAAATCATAACGATATAATTCAATAGAGCACAATTGTGTCTATCCATAATAGTACAAAAATACAATCCAGTGGTACACTACCACACCAAGTAGCACACAGATATTTGATCAGTGACGTATAGTCACAATCAATGGAACACATCCACCACAGTAGCGCACATCTACTGTCTAGAGACATACAATCTCCATAACAATCATATGATATCAACCTGCACATAAAACATTGTTATGATATAAACTGAATCATCTGGGTGATTCTTCCACTCACATCTGTGAGATCTGGAAGAGTATCTTCCCTCAGAAGGTAAAAGATTAATGATGATTTATTTGGACTATTCTTCTCAAACAAGGAAGAATAACTGTCCAGATTTATGAGCCTGGACCATTCCCTATCCTGGGCCATTCCTACGGCACTAAACAAAGTGCAACCTGGAGTGAATGAGTCTGCCCTAGGGAATGCCTGTCCCTGATTGTTGAACCTGGATCATTCACCTATCTGGGCCATTCCTCCTGCACTAAACAAAGTACAACCTGGAGAGAATGAATCTTCCCCAGGGAATGACTATCCGAACCATTTCCTAAGGAAATTACTATCCTGCACCAACCTCCAAAATAGACCATTCTTCAAAACTGCTCGCAACAGTGAGCTTCGAAAGAATGACTATCTGGCGAGGCAGAATAGTCTTCTTGACCACTACTTAGAGTGATCATCAAGAAGAGAGACTTTCCTAGACCATTCCCCATGTTAACCACAATGGGAAATCATTGTTTATGGTACATCAACAATCCATCGAACCATTTTCATTACGAAAATGACCATTCCATCTGGACCATTTTTCGAACTGGAAAATGCCTGTCCGTCAAAAATCTCAAACCACTTTCCGAACTGGAAAGGAACTGCTCATCCTGGACCATTTTTTGAACTGAAAAATGACTGTCCATAAATCAATAACACATTACTGCTCCCTCCCAACCTGGGAGTCATCTCTTCCTTTTTCAATAAGGAAGTCGTCTCCACGAGGTCTAGCTTGAGTACGCAAACTCTTTCATCTTGGATAGAGGATTTACCAAAATGTCTGTTTATCTGCTCATCTGTGGAGATGTATATTGGAGAACCACCTTCCCTTTTTTGGATTTCATCATGGGGAATGTAATTCTTGATCTCATTGTACTTCGGTCTTTATGGAACAATGGTCTTCTCTGAAGGCTTCATATAGCTCTGATCAATATAGTATATCATTGTTGGATTCATCTTTGTTTCCTGCTAGCTCATAACATCATGGAAACGGTCAAACTGGAACATATCCAAGTGGTACTTCTTCTTCCATCATGAGAGTTTGTCATGGATTATAAAACCATCATCCTAAGCTTCCGAGTAACCATTCTGATACAATATCTATGTTATATAACGTCTTCACCATGCTTCTATTGTGCATTGGAGGTTCTTCACCAAGTTGTCTTCTTCCATCTACATACAAGGATCTTTTTCTGGTATACCTCAAAGCCTTGAGGTTGATCTACATATGCTCTTTGTTCAATTATTCTGGGGAACAGTGTTTGCATTTATCTGATTTAAAATCCAACCCATGGATATTGCGGATGATATAATGACTCATTTAGAGATATGTCTGGTTTACTCGAACAAGTAATCATCATATCCTTCTCCCTCCATCTGGGAGAACCTCTAGTTCTGGATCTCGCAATTCTTACATTCACCAGTCTTTCATACACTGTTCTTCATCACAAATTTCAGTTCCTCTGCTTGATTGCTTTTAGTTAGTTTAGATCATGCCGATAGTCTTGTGATTCTCGATGCAATGACTAGTTGTTTTGGTTTTACTTTCTTTCTTGGAATCTTCATGTTCTTCATCATGTTTCTCTTTAGCTCTTGAGTTCATGGAGTTTTCTATAGATTCCATGCTTTGAAGATTCCAAGTTCTTTCTTTCATCATAGGATCATGGATGTGGATGGAAAAACAAGGATACTTTAAGGTTTATTTTAGAAGAAGACTTCTTCTAAAGTCAAACTGAACATGTACTACTTTCATGGCTACTACCATGGATATATACTTCATCATATTCAATGGATCATAGGATTATCTCCCTCCTAATCCTTGCTTCATGTATGCGTGCATGTTTTTCTTTTGGAAGTATATAATCAACTCCCTCCATCTAAGATAATCCATGCTTTTGTCTGCATCCTTATTTCCTTATGCAAAGTGTCATAAGTCTTTCTCCAATTTCCTCTTGATTGTTGACTTCTTTCTGTCTTTACTTCTTCTAGGTTTCTTTAAGATTGATTTTGATTTCGGCTTATCTTGCAACTATTATTTATGTAATAACTTCCACGTGAATTGTTTAATGTACTTCATCCTTTCATGTGTATTGTATGTCTTGTAGTCAGAATGAAAAAAATCCTTATCTTGTTGTTCTTCCATAGGTATAGTTTCTCTTGGAACATATAATCTTCTAAGAAATAGATATACAAGATATGTACAGAAAACATGGTATGTACAAGAACTATGAAGAGTATTGTTTACCTTGTCTTAGAAGAAGAAGTATGTTTTATCCTTCTTAATATTCTTTGAAGGTTCCTTTTCTTCAGCAACTGATGCTTCGTGTGTCTCCTTCCTTTTCTTCATCTTGGGACAATGATTCTTGTAGTGACCATACTTTCGACAGTTGAAGCATTGTATTTTTGACATATCTTTCTCTTGATTTGACTTCTTCCTTGAACTAAACTTCCTTTTGTTCCTGAAATTCTTGAATCTTGTTGTGAAGGCTTGATCACCGTATTTATTTTGAGGTTTCTCTTTTGCACTAATCCTTGATTCTTCTTGTGCACATCAAGTCCAAAGTTCTTCTAATGTATACTCCTTCCTTGTGTTCATACTTGTGGAAAATGCATCCCATGTCTTAGGAAGACAGTTGAGTACTATATTTACCAGTTCCTTCTCTAAGATGATCTCTTCAATAGCTTGTAGTTGATCTCTTAACTGAGAGATCCTCACAAAGTATGATGTTATGTTGTCATCATCATTCATCTACATGTCACGGAGCTCATTCTTCAAACTCATTACTTGTCCAATGTTTTCTGACTGAGAAGAGGTTTGTTAGGGCATCATACATCTTCTTAGATGAGTCAAGATGGGAGATGTAGGGTATCAAGTGGTATTTTATAGAGCCCACTATGACACTCATGGCATTGATGTCACTGTCTTTGAACTTCTCCATAACTACAACGTTCTGCGGTTCCTTCTCTTTTCCTTCTTCAAACTTTGGTTCCACGATCTTTCCTTTCATGATATCCAACACTTTATTCTTGGCAAGGATGAGGTCAATCCTTTTTTTCCACACTCTGAAGTTAGAAGCCCCATCTAACATGTTTTCTGACTTCATAGATTATGTCATGGTTTCCTTGACTGGGTCAACCCTAGATTTGACCAAAAACTTAAACTTGACATTTTTGCTTGCTGAGAGTACCAGGAGATGCGCTAGGCTAGGGAACACTAGTCTATCCAAAAATTAGGTCAATCCCTTCACTTAAGGTGCCTCAATGAGAGGGTTAGGGTTTCTGCAACTACACTTGCTAATAACCCTAGCGATAGTGCTTTGGTAACTGTTCCTACTAGACACCCTAGCGACAATTCTTCAACAAGCTTAATATCCTTATGGCTATGCTCCCTTCTAGTAGTTAGACTGAATGAAGGAGGTGTGGGCCCATAACTTGTTAGAATATGATGGATGTGCTCATTTAACCATAGACAATATCACTATTGTCACCCAACCATAGGCCGAAGCCACCCCCGAGCACCTTAACCTTGACAGAGAATCATTCTGGAAGCAAACGCTAGGATAGATATCCAAACAAAGGGTGGCACACCTTTCTCCAAGGACAACACACCAAGCAAGAGCTGATCAGAGAGTCCAAACCATAACCAAGAGATAGTCCAAGCCAAAACCAAAATTTTCTATTTGTAGCAGTTGTAATGACAACTCTCCTTCAAACTTGCACACAAACTGGCCAACTACAGTGCACACAAGTGTTGCTTCTGCAGTTTTGAGAAATCATGCCAGAATGAAGACTGGCCTCCTGTATTTATACTAAATCTGGCAAACTGTTTAGGCCAACTTCTCATTCTGGGTAATAATTCTTTAGTATATATTATTTCCTTTAGCCGACTTCTTCTCTTGGAGGCTAATAACCTAATACAAGTCATTCCTTGAGCCTACTTGTCTTCTAGGGTTATTAACCAATCAATTAGGGTTTCTTCTTGCTTCCTAGAATATTCTATTCTCGCCAGGTTTACATGTGGAGGTAAATACCTCCTGCAACTACCATAATATCAACAAGGATATGGTGTCATACAAGGATCTGATAGTATTCCTACTATAATTGATGTTTGGACTAGAACCATTTTGCCAACATTGAAGAGCTCCCAAGAATTATTTTCTTGGTGTTGTGTTTGGGTTGAAAAGGAGGGCATTCAAATAGTTGGGCAAGTAATTAGGAAGTGTGTGGATGATGTGTCGAGGCATTGGAAAGACCTTCCAATTCACCATGATGGGATGCATGAGTTAGAAAGAGGACATTTTAAGATCAATGTAGAGGTGCATTGAATAGGTATGCATGAGTAAGTTATACATGTGTGCAAGTGGTAGAGTTGCACACATGCATGCTAAGATAATATTTGTTTATCCTGAAAGGAATTATTGAATGCATTTTGGTGAATGCATGTATATATTATATTTCATAGAAATGATCATGATAACAACTGAAATGATGTGATTATTGCTAACTCATGAATTTGAGAACATTTCGGGAGCTTTTAGATATTGCAACAAGTTGCAGGTTGAAATAGTTACATAATGTTGGATTACAAAAAAGATTTGTCATGGGAACAGAGTAATGAACATATTAATGGGTAAGAGAAAGAAAGCACTAGATGATAATACATGTGTAGAGAATGTTGAATCCTTTCCATTTAATAGTTGGATTAATGGAAGTGATTGAATTGTTACTGTAAACAATTCAGAGATCACTTTTTGAAATTTTATAATTGTTGCCATGGGAATAAATATTTTACATGAGATACTGGTAATTTTTTTGGTTGAGTCTAAATTGGAAAAATTGAAAGTAGAGTAGTCTTGGATATGGAAATGATGTAATCCCATAAGGAATATTGATATCTACAATTGCAAGAGCCAAACATAATGAGTAGGAAGTTCATGCATGGGAAGTTTTGTTTTCCTTATGAAATAGATTGAGAAATTTATAATTACAAATTGTTATGGTATGCTAACAATTAGTTTGGTTGCATGGAAATTGGGAAAATTGCAGGTAGAGTAGTCTTGGATATGGAAATGATGTAAGCCCATAAGGAAGACTGATATCTATTGATGCAAGAGACAAATGAATAATGACCAAAAAACTTGTGCATGGAAATTTTGTTTTCATGTATAAAACAAATTTGACATTTATAACTAAAAAATTGTTACAATATGCTAACAATTTGTTTGGTTGCATGGAAATTGAGAAAGTTGCAGGAAGAATGGTATTGAATATGGCAAGGATTTAAGCCCATAAGGAATATTGATATCTACTACTACAAGATCCAAACATTATGAGTAAGAAGATCATGCTTGGGAAATTTTGTTTTCCTATATAAAACAAATTTAAGAAATTAATAATTGCAAATTTGTTATGATATAATAACAAATATATTTAGTTGAATGAAAGGTTGAGATTGTTGCAGGAAGAGTGGTACGAAGTATAGAACTATTTTAAGCCATAATAAATACTAATTCTTGTTGTGGCAAGAGACAAGCAATTATAAGATGGAACTTAATACTTGGGGAAATTTGAGTTTCCTTATGAAACAGATTTGGAAATTTAAAATTTAAAATTGTTGTGATGATATCTCATGATGACTATATGTGTGTAATAAATATGACATGTTGACTATTGAAGATATAATATTGGGTATAATAGAACTAGAAGGAAATCGAGCTCAAGGACAAAGGCATGGAACGAAGAAAGTCCAGTGGACTTGTTGCACTTGGAGTTCATGTAGCCACAACTCTGAAACTTGCTGGCCGAGTGGACTGAAGCTCTAAAGAGAAGTGGTACATCCTAAAGGACTATAGAGAAGAGAAGGGGGTACACTCCTTGGGTTATGTAGGATGATGGGGAATGAGAGCTTGCTGGTTGGAACTGTTGATAGAAAATATAGATGGTGAGACCATTATGCATTTTTTGGGTTGGAGTACCTATGTATGCATGTGTTTAGGTTGGAGTGCTTATTTATATAGGAATTGGGTTGGAATACCTATTCATATTAAAGGCTGGAGAGCCTAGATTTATGATATTAAGAACATCGGTATGATGTTGTGCACTTAAGACAGTGAAAAAATAAGGGGAGGGTGATTTAACACCCTGATTTTAATCCCTATGAACTAGAATGTATTTTGTAAGTGTGACTTAGGTTGGTGAGATGGTATGTTGAATGACCAGGGTGCCCATAAATGTAATACTTCATATATATTAATAAAATACATCACTAGCTTCGAGACAGACAAGGACAAGATATAGGGTGATATGATTTCACGAGAAAGTGGTTGAGGGATACTCTTTCTATTAATCATTTATTTACATGTGATTGTGTGAGGGGGCATATGAGTCTCTTGGGGAGACCACCTTGTCTCTTGGGGCGTGTGAGTCTCTTAGGGAGACCACATTGTCTCTTAGGGCACACGAGTCTCTTGGGGAGACCATGTCCTTTCTATTTAAACCCTGCTTGTGGGATGTTTGGGGTTGTTCATTTGTTGGCTCATTCTTTTTTCTACTCAATAAGTTTTTGGTTCTTCATTTACTCTTTCTCATTCGTGTGTTGGGGATGCCATCGAAACGAATGGATGGAGGAGGAGAGCCATTGTTAGATGGATGTAAATAATTATTTATTATTCTAGAAAGTAATGAATTCCTGAGTGCTTGGATGCACTAGCATGTAGAGTCAAACTATTCACAACTGAGAATCCTTAGAGTTTTCCAACATTGATATCCCTGACCAGTAGAACTAGAGCACTGAAAGAGAAATGGAACAACCTAAGGGACTACATTGCAGAGAAAGGGGTTCATTTATTTGGGCTGTGTAGGCTGAAGGGGAAGAGAGTTGGTGAATTAGGATTGTTATGTGTTTGGGAAAACAATTAGAGCATGTTAACTAATTGTTGTGTGTTTAGGGTTGGCCTAGGACGTTTCCTTGTGGATTCATATCTGTAGCTTGGGGGTGACCTACTGTTGATATTTGGAACATTAGTGTCTATGGTCGGGTGTAATTTCCTTGGTTTACATCCAGTTGGTGAATGGTTTAATTAATGATATGTGTTCTCTGTATTTTCTTGCATATTTATATTCCTCTATGTATTATTATTATCTTTGAGATGATGTGTTTATGCTATACATGTTTGTTGTAATGTTGTACATGACATGCTATTAATCATTCTTTCAAGGTTGAGCATGTCCTATTTAATTGCCTGCTTTGGATTCATGTTTCTTGAATGGAAATAATGGAATATAAATTTGTAATCAATCTAAGAGGGTGAATTTGGAAGTACCTGGGAAATGGGTACATTTCATATTAGTATCCAGGCAAATTGTTTTGGTATCCGTTGTTTTGGGTACGTCAAAGTGGTATCAGAGCAAATTTTTTCGAGTGTTGATTCCAAGTATGTTACAAATTAGTATCAAAGCATTTTTGAAGGGCATTCTAGAAGTAACATGACTCAACCTATTGGTGATTGGGTATGTTACAATATATGTAGATATGCCCCAACCATCTACTATGCCAAGCCTTCTAGGCTATGTTAGGTCTATTTATGTAATGTACTTAACCCAAAAACTTTAGAGAAAACACATAAAATGTAGATAAAAAACAAAGAACACAAGAGAAAATAGATGAAACAAGAGAAATATCTCTTGATAATAAAAAAATAGAGAGCTATGTTCACCTTCCTTTTCAAGGAGGAAAATTCCTATAGAAAATATCTAATTACAATAACAACTATTGACAAAACATTACATAACCTTCTACTCAATATATAACTATCCAAAGATAATATTAACTACCTACAGTCCTACTTATAATGAAGGCATATTAACTAATTTGGGCCTTATTAATTAAGAGGACCCTTTTTACAATGAATGACTATTAAATAACTATTTAATGGGTCTTATTCAAGAAAGGTGGCCTCATACATTAATAAAGTATATAAGTAATGGGGTTACGGTAAGACCCTAACATGCCCTCCTCCTTCAAAAGGAGCATTTTCCTCAAGGATGAAGGTGAGGAAATTGGTGTAGAATCGTTGTCAGTTCCCATGTGGCATATTCTAGTTGCATATATTTCCACTAGATCAATACTTCCTTAATCATGTGATGGTGCAATTGACACTCGCTGGTGTCCAATATTACTTCTGGCTAGAGTCAAATGGAACCTTCTTCATCAAGTTTTGGTAGGTTGGCTTTCACTTTCCAATTTGATCCCACAACCTTCTTCAAATGGGACACATGAAATATTGGATGAATCTTCAAGTGGGATGGAAGAGGAAACTTGTAGGCATCCTGACCAATGTGTTGTATGATCTCATAAGGACCATAGAACATAGGAGATATCTTATGGGGAACTTTATCTTTGAGTGATGTATGTTTATAAGGCCCCAGGAAAAGGAACACTTGATCCCCTTTGGCAAAAGAATGTTTGGATATATGATGATCAACTTCTTGTTTCATTCGATTTTGCGCCATAACCAAGTTTTCATTGAGCATATAGATACTATATTCTCTGGTGTGAAGTGTTCTATCTACTACATGAACCTTGGAGGTACATAGTACATAAGATGCCACCGATGAGGGTTTTGGG
>JZKD02S1653432.1:331484-351856 GCA_000966675.3 Picea glauca
CCAAATTTCATATTTGTATTTGACTCAAGGTCCAACTAGCTTGAAAAGTATCAAATTTTAATTTCAAGTTGATAAACCAAATATGAAATGAATCCAAGCATCATTTGATATCGTCTCAAGAGAGACAAATGTAAATAATCTTGCGACGAATTAGTTATACTATCGACGAAAAAAATTCGTTGATAGCATAGCTAATTTGTCGCAAGAATGTGTCTTTGAATGGTGTTACATTGTTTGCAAGGAGTGTAGGGATTATAATATGGTTCAATGTAGTGTATTCTATATGAACAATCTCTATGCCAAACCTCAAAATGGATAGTACCATATCTTGGTCATAAGACAAATATTCTTTGTATGTTTCCTTTGTGGTGGCTCAAGCCCTCAGTACACATGATGCAKGACAATGAAATGTAACAATTTGACTATTGAATGATAGTGTTATGTCACCCATGGTTAAGGAAAGAACATAAGGTTCTTAGGTCCTATTTGAATCTTCTTAGAATTGAGATTCGTTACATAGTCCTTGAAAAAAGACAAAAGACTTATGTAGAGGATATTTGGTCTTTGTGTGGGACATTTTATTCCATTAGTATGTTTTGTACAAAAATAATGGATCTTGGGGACTACACCATGGCCAAGGAACAAATAACAAGGAACAAGGAACAAGGAACAAATAACAAGGAATGAGGAACAAGGAACACGAAACAAGGAACAAGGAATGGAAATTGAACTAGGACTAGACACCGACAACAGTGACCTGTGAATGGGGCCAACGTTGAAATTTTTTCAAACAGTTTTTGTATGCACTGAAATTTGTCATGGATATACTATTCGCATGCCTTAACGATATGGGAGGTATTATGGACTCAAATTTGACTCACACACCCACTTTCTTCCATCATCAATTCATCATGTAAACCATAAACCCTAATTTTCTTTCAAAGTACACAATTTGGTTGACACAAGTTTTAAGTTTTCGACAGTCTTTCTTCATTTTTATTTCAGGTTTTACATTAATGTATATAAAATCTATCTGTGTCATATTTGTGATGAAAAATCCCTCTTTTTCGTTGATTTCTTAATCAACACCATAAAAATACTGGAGACGAGAAACAATGACATGTGAATGGGGCCAACGTTGAAATTTTTTCAAACTATTTCTCTATGCATTGAAATTTGACATGGATAGACTATTTGCATGCCTTAACGATATGGGGGGGTTTCTGGACTCAAATTTCACTCACACACCCACTTTCTTCCATCATCACATCATCATGTAAACCATAAACCCTATTTTTCATATGTTCTAGTACATATGTTAATGATTCCAAATTTCATATTTGTATTTGACTCAAGGTCTAGCTAGCTTGCAAAGTATAAAATTTTAATTTCAAGTTGATAAACCAAATATGAAATGAATCCAAGCATCATTTGATATCGTTGCAAGAGAGATGAATGTAAATAATCTTGCGACGAATTAGCTATACTATCGACGAAAAACGTTCGTCGATAATATAGCTAATTTGTCTCAAGAATGTGTCTTTGAATGGTGTTACATGGTTTGCAAGGAGTGTAGGGCTTATAATATGGTGCAATGTAGTGTATTCTATATGAAAAATCTCTATACCAAACCTCAAAATGGATAGTACCATATCTTGTTCATAAGACAAATAGTCTTTGTATGGTTCCTTTGTGGTGGCTCAAGCCCTCAATACACATGATGCATGATAATGAAATGTAACAATTTGACTATTGAATGATAGTGTTACGTCACCCATGGTTAAGGAAAGAACATAAGGTTCTTAGGTCCTATTTGAATCTTTTTAGAATTGAGATTCGTTACATAGTCCTTGAAAAAAGACAAAAGACTTATGTAGCGGATATTTTGTCTTTGTGTGGGACATTTTATGCCATTAGTATGTTTTATACAAAAATAATGGATCTTGGGGACTACACCATGGTCAAGGAACGAGGAACAAGGAAAAATGAACAAGGAACAAGGACATAAATTTTACTAGGACTAGACACATGCAACAATGACCTGTGAATGGGGCCAACGCTAAAATATTTTCAAACTGTTTATGTATGCACTGAAATTTGTCATGGATAGACTATTCACATGACTTAATGATATGGGAGGGTTTCTGGGCTCAAATTTGACTCACACACCCACTTTCTTCCATCATCAATTCATCATGTAAACCATAAACCCTAATTTTCTTTTACAGTACACAATTTGGTTGACGCAAGTTTTAAGTTTTCCTCAGTCTTTCTTCATTTTTCTTCCAGGTTCTACATTAATGTATATACAATGTATCTGTGTCATAGTTGTGATGAAAAATCCCTCTTTTTTGCTGATTGCTTTATCAACTCCATAAAAATACTCCCTTGCAATACTATATGCGGGGACGTGTGTAATTTCAAATGAATTTTACAAGGAACAAGGAACAAAAATTGTACTAGGACTAGACATCGACAACAATGATCTGTGAATGGGGCCAACATTGAATTTTTTTCAAACTGTTTTTGTATGCATTGAAATTTGACATGGATAGACTATTCGCATACCTTAACGATATGGGAGGGTTTATGGACTCAAATTTGACTCACACTCCCACTTTCTTCCATCATCAATTCATCATGTAAACGATAAACCCTAATTTTCTTTCAAAGTACACAATTTGGTTGACGCAAGTTTTAAGTTTTCCTCAGTATTTCTTCATTTTTATTTCAGGTTCTACATTAATGTATATACAATGTATCTGTGTCATATTTTTTATGAAAAGTCCCTCTTTTTATTTGATTTCTTAATCAACACCATACAAATACTAGAGGTGGGCAACAATGACACGTGAATGGGGCCAACATTGAAATTTTTTCAAATTGTTTCTGTATACATTGAAATTTGACATGGATAGACTATTCACATGCCTTAATGATATGGGAGGGTTTCTTGACTCAAATTTCACTCACACACCCACTTTCTTCCATCATCATATTCATCATATCATCATCATGTTCAATGTTCATGTTGAAATCATGCACATAACAAAGTCAAATACATTATCTTTTCTCTTCTTTTTTTAAAGTAATATTGATTCTTGAACATTTATCTATGTACAGTTCTTATTGAAAAATAATATTGATCTCTAAATTTCAAAGAAGTGCTTCAAAGTGGTTGCAAGCTTCTACAATCGATTTTACGATTTCTTTAAAACAAGTTAAATTATCAATTAAACAGCTTTCCTTGTTTCCAATATTGTCGTCATTGTTTTTTGTAGTGACCAATGCAAACTTACTTCCATAAATCATACAATCTAGAATGTTCTTAAAAAATATCGAACCTTTTCATGAAGTTTGTTATGGAAATTCAATATTGATTTACCTAAAGTAGTGTCCTCACTTCAACCATAATGTTGAAAGCTATGATCACTTAATATTTCAATACAACTTTCATTTTAGTGGTCACTTATTATACGTGTTCTCTTCCTTTGGGTAGTGTGTAGGTACCTACATGTTTCCTTTAAGAAAGGCATGGGTGTCTTCCAAAAATTGTAAAAAATAATAAATGTGAATTAATTGTGGGCTCCTTTGTGGGGTTTATGGGTTTTGTACACCTGTAAAACCATAATTCTTGTTACCAATGACCTTAACCAACTTTTGATAGTATCAATAGGGTTCAAATGTTGGAGAAGGGGGATTGGCCATTATAGTAACCTTATGATGGAGCATTATCCTAAACATTGTCCTTGGATTTTTATCACCAATCCCTTCTGCAAAAACCCTTGTTTCGAGGATTGACTCTCTTGCAATTTGTCTGGATAAGGTCCTAAATACTCCAAGCTTCTCTAAAAATATGCACAATAGAAATACACAACCTTCCTCAAACCAATAAAATAATCTAATATCAATGACGATGAAAGAAGAAAACTTGTACTAACTAATATTAATTAACATCGGGTGGTTAATTCCTTCTGAAATCATGCTATCAATACTCAAGTAAATTGCAACATATTTTTCAGGGGGAGAAAGAGAGATCTTCATATATTAATTTAATGTGAAAAAACAACTACAAAGATATGAAATAAGACATGATATGTTGTTGGCACCTTTGTCAGTAGAGTTCAAGTTCCTCCTACTTGGACTACATATAGACTTCAACTCTGCTTCAAAATCCTTGCCATATGTGCATTGGAAAATCAACAAGGTTTTAGATCCCAAAAAAACAACAAACACTTACTCTTAGGTTTTTTTCTTCATATATCTATATCAATTAGAATTTCTAAAAATTTATATATGTTTTGTGTCCCTTAATCTATGAGGATTTACTCCCTCTGTTTTCAAAACATATAATCATATTTCCAATTAGAAAATAATGATAGAAGGTCATCATCAAGATGATGAACCAATTATTAAATAAAATAATTTTAATTAGTATGTAAACCTTCCTTAAATTACTTCAACATTTATAATCGCCCATTTAAAAAATACCCCGAGAAGCCATGGATATGGTTGTGCTTATTGTTTCAATGGTTGCACATGAATCTTCAAGTGCCCTCAAAGTACGATGTCGGTGATGATGTTGGACACTATGAATAATTGAATGTCCTTTCAATTATATTCGGGTAAGTGAATGGCCTTTCAATTATATTCGGGGAAAGTGCATCTCCCATTAATATACATTGGAATCCTACTCAAATTAAAATAAAAATTCGTTGAAACTTGTCGACCACCACTAGTTGATATGGTATAGTATTTGATGACAAAGTTATTATTTACGGAAAATAAGTGGATAAATCAACCAACAAATAAGTCAAAATATACAGAGAAGAGGTTCATAATTTACCGAGAGGATAATCTCCCATGTTAAACTAACATGGAATTTAAATTTTGACATTATAAAAATCATATTATGTAGTATTTATATAGTTTTGTTAAATTATATGAATAGTTTTTATATAGTTTTGTTAAGTAAGAAAATTAATGGTGTTTATATCTACATCTCATCTAAAGGATTTGTGTGGGGGTTTGAAGCTTATTTGATAAGTCCTAAAAGTTTCATTTAGAGCATAAGATTTTTTATTTCCTCTCTTAAAATGGTAAAGTACTCGAGACCCATTCTTATTGCATCCATATCCACTTAGAGACCAAATATCCTCTCTAGAGAACTTGTGTAGTGGTCTAAGGCCTCATTTATATCCCATGAGCCTTGGGAATTTTATTTAGAGCCTACAAACCTTATTTTCCTCCCCTAACCATGGACAAGGCCCTAAAATCCATTATTATTGCGCAAAACCTCATGATAGCGACCATATCCTACTCAAAGAACGAAAAATCCATTTAGAGGCCCTTTGTGGTGGTTTAAGGCCTTATTCATGTCCTTTGAACCAAAAAGCATTATTTGGAGTCCAAGACCTTTAACTTCTTCCTCCAACCATTATCAAATCTTGAAGACACATCCTTGGTTCACAAAACCTCCTAAAGCACCCATATATTATTCAAAGGCGAAATACTCCTTGTAGTGGGTCTTGTGGTCATTTGAGACTTGTATTTTGGGTATAAGGCCATTTTTATACTTCCTCAATAATGATCAAATAAATAAGATCCATTCCTAGTGCATAAGACCTCTCAATGATGCCCATATCCCACTTGTAGGCCAAAGGTCTCCTCTGAAGGCCTCCTAGAGGTGGTTTGATACGTTTGTAATATATTAGAGACATAGAAGCTTCATTTAGGGAAAAAATCCTTTTATTTACTCTTTTAACCATGGTTAAGGCCCCAAGACCCATCATGAGTACTACACAAAATTTCATGTTGGATCACATATAATCCCACTATGGGGGGCATATATTCCTTCTAGACTGTTTGTGTGGTGGTTCTAGGTCTCATATATGGCCCATTTTCCCCACTAGATCCATTTAGAGCATAAATCACTTATTTTTCACCCTCATTCATGATCAAGGTCTCAAATCCCATCCCTAGTGCTCAAAACCTCCTTTTGGCACCAATATCCCACTCAAAGGTCAAAGATTCCATCAAGATGACATATGTGGTGGTTCAAATCCTCAAGCATGGCCCATGAACCCTATAAGATTAATTTAGGGCCTTAGGCCCTTTGTTTCTCCCCTAACATGGTCAAATACCATCCCTAGTGCTAAAAATGTCATAATGACACACATATCCCACTTAGAGGACAAATATTCACTCTAGACAGCCCACAGATGGTTTGAGGCCTCATTTGTATCCTCATCATAACCCATGTTCTTACGAGCATCATTTACCTCCCAAGGCCCTAATTTCCATCCCTTAACAATGGTTAAGGCCTTGATATCTATCCCTACTACACAAAACATCATATTGAATCCCATATTCCACTTGAAGGCCAAAGATATCCTTTAGAGGCATTGTTTCATGGTTTCGGGCCTTGTTCATGGCCCATGAGCCAAATAAGTTTCATTTATGGTCTAAATATTTAAATTTCCTCCCTTGAACATTCATTTCCTTAAGACCCACCCTTGTACAATTAATGGCTATAATATCTTACTTGAAGGGAAAATATTCCTCGTAGAGGCCCTTTGTGGTGGTTTAAGGCCTTATTCATGTCCTTTGAACCAAAAATCATCATTTGGAGTCTAAGACCTTTAACTTCTTCCTCCAACCATTATCAAATCTTGAAGACACATCCTTGGTGCACAAAACCTCCTAAAGCACCCATATATTATTCAAAGGAAAAATACTCCTTGTAGTGTGTCTTGTGGTCATTTGAGACTTTCATTTTAGGTATAAGGCCCTTTTTATACTCCCTCAATAATGCTCAAAGCCATGAGATCCATTCCTAGTGCATATGATCTCTCAATGATGCCCATATCCCACTTGTAGGCTAAAGGACTCCTTTGAAGGCCTCTTAGAGGTGGTTTGATACGTTTGTAATATATTAGATCCCTAGAAGCTTCATTTAGGGAAAACATCCTTTGATTTCCTCATTTAACGATGGTTAAGGCCCCAAGACCCATCATGAATACTGCACAAAAGTTCATGTTGGATCTCATATAATGCCACTATGAGGGGCATATATTCCCTCTAGAGTGTTTGTGTGGTGGTTCTAAGTCTCATATATGGCCCATTTTACCCACTAGATCCATTTAGAGAATAAATCACTTATTTTTCTCCCTCGTTCATGATTAAGGTCTCAAATCCCATCCCCAATGCTCAAAACCTCCTCATGGCACCAATATCTCACTCAAAGGTCAAAGATTCCATCAAGAGGACATGTGTGGTGGTTCAAATCCTCAATCATGGCCCATGAACCCTATAAGATTAATGTAGGGCCTTAGGCCCTTTGTTTCTCCACTACCATGGTCAAATCCCATCCCTAGTGCTAAAAAGTCATAATGACACCCATATCCCACTTAGAGGAAAAATATTCACTCTAGAGGGCCCACAGATGATTTTAGGCTCATTTGTATCCTCATCATAGCCCATGTTCTTACGAGCATCATTTAACTCCCAAGGCCCTAATTTTCATCCCTTAACAATGGTTAAGGCCTTGAGATCTATCCCTACTACACAAAACATCATATTGACTCCCATATTCCACTTGAAGGCCAAAGATATCCTTTAGAGGCATTGTCTCGGTTTCAGGCCTTGTTCATGGACCATGAGACAAATACGTTACATTTATGGTCTAAATCTTTAAATTTCCTCCCTTGAACATTCATTTCCTTAAGACCCACCCTTGTTGTGCAATTAATGGCGATAATATCTTACTCAAAGGGAAAATATTCCTCGTAGAGGCCCTTTGTGATGGTTTAAGGACTTGTTCATGACCATCAAACCCTATAAGATTCATTTAGGACTAAGGCACTTATTTTTCTCCCATGAACATGGTCAAATCCATGAGACCCATCCTTAGTGCACAAAATATCATAATGGTGTACTCCATATGCCACTTTGACGCCAAATATCACCTCTAAAGGGCCTATGTGGTGGTTTGAGGCCTTGTTTATGGCCCCTGAGATGTGGAAGTTTCATTTATATGATAAGGTCTTTGTTTTCCTTTATTCACCATGGTCAAGGCCCCTAGACCCATCTCGTGGGTGTAAAAGATCTTTAATGATGCCAATATTCTAATGAGAGTCCAAATATATCCATTAGAGGAATCATGTGGTGATTTGAGTCCTATTCATGCCCCCTGATCCCTACAAGATTCATTCAGGGCTTAAGAACCTTGTTTTCCTCCTCAAATGATGATCAATGCCCTGAGACCCATCCCTAGTTTGGAAAGCATCCTAAGGGTGTGCATATCACTATTAGAGGCAAAATATTCCCTTTAGAGGGCCTGTGTGGTGGTTCAAGGTATCATGCATGGTGCAAAGCCCTAAAATCTCCAGTTAAGTTTCTAAGGCCTTCTATTTCCTCTCCGAACCATTGTTAAGGCCCTCAAACCCATCCCTAGAGCACAAAACCTCACATATGACACCCATAACCTAATCAAAGGCCAAAGGCCCCCTTCATAGGGAATATGTGTGGTGGTTTAATACCTCATTAATGGGCATGGAATAAATAATTTATATTAATTTAATTAAAAACAAATAATAACAAAACATAAAAAATAAAAACAAAAAACAATATATATTATATAATATATATAAATTATATATTAATTAAATTAAAAACAAATAATAATAAAACATTATTAAAAAAAACAAAAAAAAAAAACAAAAAAAAATTCAAAACTCATAACACAACATTCATCCCCGAGAACATTCCATTGACCACATGCACATTCCATTAACAACACAAACTGTTAGGAACCAAATATCAATATAGCATAAAAAAACCTCAGAATAAGTGCTCAACGCCTTGAAAAAGAGAGAAATTTAGATAATAAGCCTCTTCGAGGGGGAAACCTTTTTATGCCCACATAAATGTTCAATTACAAGATGATTCCAAATGAAAATGTCTCCTTGGTATATATAGGATACTAGGAGGTATAATTGCAACTAATGGAATAAAGACGACATAAATAAAATAACATTACTAATGTAATATGCCCCAATTAAGGGGTAATGAGCCACTATTTAGGGATTAACATGCCCCTCCCCTTGGGACAAGTGTTTTCCACAATGCTTGAGTAACTCTATATGATTTTTTATAGAAGACTCATCTCCCCAAGTGGAATTTATGGTAACTTCCCCACAACTTGCTGATTCTGTTTTCCTTTCCAGGAGATCTCGTATAGTGTTTCCTGCACAAAATAATTGATATAAAATTATGAACCTTGTACTAGAACTACTACGGTCTATCCACTATCCAATGCAATTGCTATCACTCAATTTGGATACTCTAGGAAGACGTTATGATTGTTTTACCTGGAACACCTACTTGAGGCTAGTCAATAGGACTAGTCAAATACCCTATCTTCCACAGGGTGTATCTACAAATGTAAGATGACCCAAAAGATTAAATTGTTACCACAGATAACTTACTAATTTATGTGAATATCCTTCGGTGTTCAATGTCTGAAACGTTACAGAAAAATTTTTATAGCAAAAATTCCGCAATGACTCAATTCAGGATGATTCCAGAACCCTATCTTAGAAAGGTTGTATCTCTGAAAGTATAAGGCCTCAGGAGCTGAAATTTTAACCCAACGTACCTTGAACCATCTAATAAATATCCTATATGTGGTTCCTTCTGAATCATTGTAGAAAACAAATTATAGAAAAAATTCCAAGGTGTCTCAGATGTAGCAGCAAAACCCCAAGACCTTGAGCTCTGATACCATATGTTAGGAACCAAATATCAAGATAGCATAGAAAAACCTCAGAATAAGTACTCAACACCTTTAAAAAGAGATAGATTCATATAATAATCCTCTTCAAGGGGGAAACCTCCTTATGCCCACATAAATGTTCAATTACAAGATGATTCCAAATGAAAATGTCTCCTTGGTATATATAGGAGACTAGGAGGTATAATTACAACTAATGGAATAAAGCCGACATAAATAAAATAAATTCCTAATGTAATATTCCCCAATTAAGGGGTAATGAGCCACTATTTAGGGCTTAACAACAACAACCACAGGGAGCAACCAAAGTACCCCACACCCATTCCATTCACGCCAGCAACCAAAGAGAGTAGCCATTAAACCCCGCGTAGGAGTGGAGGCAACAACCCTAGTGTTAGGGTATTAACCCACACATAGGTAGAAAAATATATTCGGATGTAAAAATGGTCAATATTAATAAGGCCTTTCAATAAAATAGAATAAGGCAGATGTAAGAAGACCTAATAGAAGCTTCTGCTTCTAGAAGGATCTTCCTCTAGATGCTTCTTTTTAGTATAAATAGAAGTCAAGGGTATGAGAACCCTAGCTTGGATATTATTGTAATAGAGCTCTACTCAACTAGAGGTTTCCCCCTTGAAGAGGCCTGTGAACATTGCTTTCAGATTCAAAGTGTTATTTCTCTTATTATTCTCTTATCATTTCAGTGCTATTGTGGTGAATGTTCTTGTTATATTGTTGTTATTCTACCATTTCTAGCATTTTATTTCTGTTCTGGATACATTTTATATATGGTATATTACAAGTGGTATCAAAGCACTTTCCTCGGCAGAAAGTGTGTGTTAATTTTTTTTTCAGGGTAGAGATGTATTCTGACATCTTTAAGACACAAAGATTTGTCGTTACGCGCATAAACCCGCGGTTGAGTGATTCATACACATAGGAAATACAAGTGGTACTTAAGCACACATCTGTTGGCCACCCTTGTAACCCCTGTTGGTACCCCTTAGAGTGGTAGTTCATTAGACAACACCTGTGTATGGATCGACCTAGATTACCTGAAGCCCTCTTTAGATAAATCGATTGACCGCCTGACTTCTATAGTGTCACTGAGAACAACACTCGAGAAGAACCTCTCTAGTACCTGGGTAGTTGGGTAGTACGGATAATGGTACGGTATATCCTCCTTAGTTAGTTCCCTGAGATATTGAGCCGAGTACTACTGTTGGACCCCACACATATATCAGAGAGCTATAGCACAGGGAAAACCCTTGTCTGTATAACCCTTGAATACCTAACCCTTGGGGACAAAAACATAAACAAATTAAAACAAACAAGATCTATTGCCACACAACTGTGTTCGGTTTTCCAAGTAAATACACATTTCTTTCTGGTTAAGCATTTGGGCATTTCCTTTTTGCAGTATTCTTCAGACCGGAGTATAACTCTGCAGGTGTAAAAAATAAATAAATCTGGAAATGTTTTCACCATTATTTGAGACCTATTCCATTGGATTCATCTCTTCGCCCTTATCACATTCATCCATATCATTTTTCGGAAAAAAATTTGACCCCTCCCACCCCTTTTCAGTTCCCCCATCCTCATTCCCCATACCTGTAGCCAAGACTTAGAATCTAGCTTCAACACCTTGCAATCTGGTCTCATCGAAACCCAACAAGAAGTGAAAGAACTCAGTGCCAACATTTCCGCCATCAATACAAACATGCAGTCCTTAATGGAGGAAATCAAACAAGACCTCACCACTCAGCTTGAATCAGTCTTTTCGACACTCTACACCAAACTACATATCCCTATAGATAACCCTTCCTCTTCCTCACCTCCACATCCTGAAGGTTACCATTCCTCTCATTCCCATAACTTTTAGAACCATCACTTTTAACGTGACCTACGCCTTTTGCGGGTGGATGTGACCAAATTTGATGGCTCAGACCCACTGGTTGGGTAACCCAAATGGAACATTATTTCTCTTTATATGGCATTATAGATGACTTGGCCAAACTTCGGTATGGTGTTCTCCATCTAGATCAAGAACGGTGGCAATGGATAAAAACTTCTCGTCAAGGGTATATTGCTTGGACACACTTTGTGGTAGAGCTTTATGAACGCTTTGACACTGACACCAACCATTTGGGCCATTTGACAAAGTTGAAACAATTAGGAACAATGGAAGACTTTATATCTTCCTTTGAGCGCCTAGCCTTTAAAACAGAGGGCATGTCTAATGATTTTTTCTAAGAGTGTTTTATCAGTGGCCTCAAGGATGAGATTCGGGCCCATGTCCTCATGGCTCGACCTCAGAGTTGGGTGGAGGCTACTAAAAGAGATAAAGAAGCACAACAGGTTGTATCTTCTCAAAACTGAAAACCCTCCTTTATCCCTTACCCTAAACCAGTAAATCCCACTACTCCCTTTGCTCCACTAAAGATTCAAAAATTGACCAGGGCTGAAATGGCTGAGCGCCAACTCAAAGGCCTTTGTTATAATTGTGATGAAAAATATTTCCTAGGGCACAAGTGTAAAGATTTTTTTATTTGTATGGCCATCTCGGAGGATATTTCAGAAGAGGATGTATAAAATCCCCTTGTGTCTAAGTCACCTGAATCCACTAACATAAACCCTCCCTCAGACCCTCCCGAAGTAGAACCGATCATTTCCCTCAATGCTCTCACTGGCTTCTTCACTCCCCAAACCCTCAATATAATCGGTTACATCAAGCATCGGAAGGTCATCATTTTGGTTGATAGTGGCAGCACCCATAATTTTATTCATCGTCACATTGCCCAAGAAAATCATTGCTACATCCATGCCGTCAATAATTTCCAAATCATGATTGCCAATGGTGGTTCCATGAAATGTGGAGGGCGTTGTGAAAATGTGTGTCTCCAAATTGGTGACTACCACCCGAAATCCCATATGTTTGCTATTGACATGGGAGGTTGTGACATTGTGTTGCGTGCAGACTGGCTAAGGACTTTGGGTCCCATTCTCATGGATTTTAAAGAATTAACCATGTAATTCGACCAGGAAGGCCACCAATATAAGTTCCAAGGCATCATCGTTGGTTCACCTGAGATCATTAGTTCCCATCGTATGGAAAAGATGCTCAAAAAAGGTCATTCTGGTGTTATCACCCAACTCCATGCCATACAAGCAACAAAGACACCCTTGGTCCCGCAAGACCTCCAAGCCATCCTTTCTAAACATCAATTGGTATTTTCCACTCCCCAAGGACTCCCTCCTTCCCATGGTGTTCATGATAATTCCATTCCCCTTGTACCTGGAAGCATTCCTCCCAATATTTGTCCGTATCGTCACCCCTTTGCCCAAAAAAATGAAATTGAGAAAATGGTCTAGGAACTCCTTAATGCAGGCGTTATCCACCCTAGTAAAAGCTCCTACTCTTCTCCTATGGTCATGCTCCTGAAGAAAGAAGGTTCTTGGCGAATGTATCCTGACTTCTGTGCCCTCAACAAACTTACCATCAAAGACAAATTCCCCATTCTTGTCATTGATGACCTCCTAGATGAATTGAGTGGTGCCCAATTATTCACTAAATTGGATCTTCGTTTGGGCTACCACCAGATACGTATGAAAGAGGTAGACATTCCCAAGACTTCCTTTAGAACCCATGAGGGCCACTATGAGTTTTTGGTCATGCCCTTTGGCTTGTGTAATGCCCCCTCCACCTTCCAAAGCCTCATGAATCATGTCTTCCATCCTTTTCTTTGCCATTTTGTCTTAGGTTTCTTTGATGATATCCTCATCTATAGCAAAACCTAGACAAACCATCTTGCTCCTGGGGATCGAGTTCTCCATCTACTCTCTCAGCACCAACTTTTCCTGAAACAGTCTAAACGTGCTTTTGGCGCCTCAAAAGTAGAATACTTGGGTCATCTAGTTCGCAAGGATGGTGTCAAGGTGGATCCTAAAAAGATTGAAGCTATGCAAGATTGGCCTCACACAAAGACTCTTAAGAGCTTGCATGGATTTATGGGCTTAAAAGGGTATTGTCGCAAGTTTGGTAAGAATTATGCGAAGATTGCAGCACCTCTCACTGCTCTCCTCAAAAGAAACTCTTTCACTTGGACTCGAGTCGTTGCTCAATCTGTTCAAACCTCGAAGATGGTCATGTGCACCACTCTAGTCCTCGCCCTTCCTGATTTCACAAAGACCTTTGTGTTGGAATGTGATGCTTCAGGGAAAGGAATTGGTGTTGTCCTTATGAAAGAGGGTCGACCTTTGGCCTTTACCAGCAAGCAACTATCTGAAAGAAATCTGGGCAAATCCATCTATGAAAAGGAAATGTTGGCTATTCTACATGCCATTGATCTGTGGCACCCTTATCTATTGGGGAAACATTTCCAAATTAAGATTGACCATCAAAGCCTCAAGTATTTTATGAAACAATGCATTTCCTCCCCAGAACAAGAAAAATGGGTGACTAAGTTATTTGGATATGATTATGAGATCATTTACAAGAAAGGCAAAGACAATGTGGTTGCGGATGCACTTTCCCGCAAATATGAAGATGAAGGATCCCTTTTTTATCTTTCATTCATTGTACCAGATTGGCTCCAAGCCATTCGCCAGGAATATCTACAAGATCCCAAAAGTTCGCAGCTGATCCAACAATTGCAGTCCAATGCTCCATCTTCCCCAGGGTACTCTTGGCTCCATGATGAACTTCAATAAAAAGGTCGTTTGTATTGAAGTAAACAATCAAAGCTTAAATCCAAGGTACTTTCAGAGCTTCAGGCTACAACCATAACAGGGCACTCCGGTTTCATCAAAACTTATGACAGAGTCAAACGTTCCTTTTCTGGGATGTTATGAAACAAGACATTCGTACTTTTGTCACTGAATGTGATGTGTGTCAATGCAAAAAGGGAGAAACAATCAAATCTTCGGGCACACTACAACCGCTCCCGATTCCACCTGCTATTTGGAAGGATATCTCTATGGATTTTATTACCGGCTTACCCAAATTGGGAAATAAATCAGTCATCATGGTGGTTGTTGATTTCCTTTCCAAGTATGCTCATTTCTGCGCCCTTGAACACCCGTTTACAACATCCATGGTGGCTCAAATTTTCATGGATCAGGTCTTCAAGCTTCATGGCATGCCGTACTCTATTGTTTCTGATCATGACCCAAATTTCACAAGCAATTTTTGGCAAGAACTATTCAAGATACAAGGAACCGAATTGCATCTCAACACAACTTATCATCCCTAGACTGATGGCCAAACATAAGTTGTCAAAAAGTGTTTGGAAACATATTTGAGGTGTTTTTCCTCAGAAAATAAAAATCAATGGGCTTAATGGTTACCCCTAGCTGAATGGTGGTACAACACTTCATACCATACAACTACACGCATGACTCCTTTTGAAGAGGTATATGGACAGAAGCCACCTTCAGTTCTCTCATACTTACCGGGTGCCTCGAAGGTCCAGGCAGTTGACCTAACACTTACAGCTCGAGAGGATATTCTCCATACCCTCAAAGAGAATTTGGTCATGGCACAAAATCGCATGAAGCAACAAGAAGATCAAGGTCACTTTGAACGTCAATTTGGAGAAGGGGATTAGGTGTTTCTTCACCTACAACCTTACAAGCAAACTTACCTCAAGGCCGAGAATTTTCAGAAGCTAGTGCCCAAATTTTATGGTCCTTATACCGTTCTCAAGCATGTGGGATAAGTAGCCTATCAGTTAGCTTTGCCTAGCCATTCAAAGCTACATCCTATTTTTCATTTTTCATACTTAAAAAAGGTGATTAGCGCTAAGTGCCAAATTAAAACCAACATTCCAGAGTTAGTTGAAGAAGGATCCATTTGGCTATAGCCAGAAGCAGTTTTGGACCAACGTGAGCATCGCCTATGTCAGAGAACCATCAAGGACGTGCTAGTACAGTGGAAAGAAACAACTCCAACAGATGCCACTTTGGAACCAGCTACCATTCTGCAACAATTTGCCTTGAGGACAAGGTTGTTTTTAAGGGGGTGGACATGTTAGGTTCCTAACCCGCACATAGGTAGAACAATATATTCGGATGTAATAAAGGTCAATATTAATAAGGTCTTTCAATAAAATAGAATAAGGCAGATGTAAGAAGACCTAATAGAAGCTTCCTCTTCTAGAAGGATCTTCCTCTAGATGCTTCTTTTTAGTATAAATATGAGTCGAGGGTATGAGAACCCTAGCTTGGATATTATTGTAATATATCTCTTCTCAACTAGAGGTTTCCCCCTCGAAAAGGCCCGTGAACATTGCTTTCAGATTCAAAGTGTTATTTCTGTTATTATTCTCTTATCATTTCAGTGCTATTGTGGTGAATGTTATGGTTATATTGTTGTTATTCTGCCATTTCTAGCATTTTATTTTTGTTCTACATACATTTTATATTTGGTATATTACACCTAGGCGCACGCGAGAAGCCATATCCAGCGAAATCCCACACGTAGGAGTGGAGATATTGACAAAGGAAAAGAAATGTGCCCTATCCAAACAAACTCGTGCATAAGTGGAGATATTCAGGGCCTAGTCACAGCTTCCATTTGGACATCGATGGAGGCATAGGAGCCCCATCTGTCCAAACTCTAAAAACGATAATGGCTTTGATCCTGTAATTTCTCCTAAAAATGCTAAAAATGGTTGAGAATTTCATTAAGTGGTATTTTCATTTCGTTTAAGAGTCTGTGTGGTTCTCTCCCTCCTGAGGGGGTTTGATAGCTCTGTGTGGTTCCCAAATTTATTTTGAACTGATATCCTAGCACTCCAAAACCACAAAAAATTGAAACCTGGGATAATACCATCCAAACCCTATATTTCTCTATTTCTAAAAATTGAAATTTCAATGGTGCTTTGGATATCACAATGGTGCTTTGTTTCTCACATTCGATTTCTAAACTAGCCTATTTGATAACAATATTGTTTCATAATCTCAATAACCAAAATGCATGTTTGATAAATTTTGTTGTAGCAACATAGTGTGCCTTTGAACTATAAGAGGCAATGATGGTTTGTTTCTTACTCATCAACCTCACTAATCATTGGAACAAATAAAATACATTTTCACTTGTGGACATTTTCTTGTCCACATCTCCAACCCAATCTTCATCGATAAACCCATGTAAGTCAAAACTATAATTACCTTGATCTTGATGACTAAGACATAGACGTTGGTTCCTTATACATACGATAATATTATTTTAGCAACCATCCAATGTTCCTTTCTTAGATCAAACATAAATATGATCCCTATTCCCACTAAATAAGGTGGAATTCATTCTCACATGACCTCAAGACGGTTGATCCTCATTTCCCTAGTAACTTGCAAGCCTCCATGTTTAGGGACCAATTGTGCAAGAATTCATTGAGGAGGGTCAATATCAATTAGATATAGCTTAGGCTCAACCCCCCTCTCCTTTTGTATGCTACAAAAATAGTATTCTTGGATGAAGATAAGGAAAGGGAAGACTGGAAAAAGGTGTAGAAAGATCCTAGGTACCATGGAAATGGTGACACTAGCCAATTTGTGGCATATGATTTGAAGAAAGATTGTAGAGATTAGCAGTAGTTAATTAGTAAGAGAGGAAGTAGTAGTAGCTACATCATCATTTTGTTTTTCACAAGGGTGTGAAAAAAATCAATTTGGGAGGTGATGGCGAGCCTCCCAATTGTAGTATCATGAGGTCCATTTTTAAGATATTTTAATCATCTTTGTACTCTATGAGACCTCTATTGACCATGATTAATATACTTGTGTTGGGTTTTGTGTAATTTATTGATTATGAAATGATTTGGATGATTGAGTGGGTGTTGTATCCTATTTTAGATATGATTTTGATGATTTCAGGCATGCCTAAGGCACCACTAACATATGGTTCAATACAGTTGAATTTCAAGGATGCCCTTCACCAACATTGCATGAGATAAAATGGGGATTGTGTCCCCCTCATCAAGCTCCAAGGATTTACAATCCTACAATTACCCAAGGAACCTAATCCATCGTCATATCCATTTAAATCACTAAATGGGAGAGGATAACCTAGAAACAAATAGGTCCCTAGAACATGCAACTATGCAACTATGCAACTTGATAAACTTGATATTGAGCTTACTTATGAAAATTATACAGCTTATGCAACTTATGGAACTATGCAATTTTATGCAACTTTATGCAACTATGCAACTTATGCAACAAGAATTTGATGATATTCTAATTTGATATTGAGCTTACTAAGGAACACAACACCATTTCATCTAATATCTCATCAATGAATGGAATAGGGAACTTCTCCTTGATGGTGATTTTATGAAGTTCTCTATGCAACTATGCAACGAACAACTTGATATTGAACTTACTTATGCAAATTATGCAACTTATGCAACTATGGAACTATGCAACTTATGCCATAACACCAACGCCAACTTATGCCATAGCTTTATATTGAGCTTACTAAGGAACACAACGCCATAAGTTATGGAACACTAAGTCATTGGAAGTTATGGAAGACTAAGTCATTAGAATTTATGAAGACCGAGGTCTAAACAAGTCCACACATATCCACTACATTTCCTAAATACGAATGCAAACATATATGAGTTGTGAGCTAAATAATATCACAAAACTTCATTATTTTTGGCAATGGTTAATTTCTATAGATTATTTATTCCAAGATTCTCACACTTGACCAGATAACCTGACCAAATATTAAGAGGGAATTTGAGGAAACAAGGTTTCATCATCTAGACCAAGGTGCAACAACATGTTTTTTAAGAAGTGAATATGTTGAAGCTATGCACTACACCTATGTTCACCATATCCGTAAGAAAATGATGGTTCCTTTTCCATCCCCATGATAACATATTCACCTCATTCCTTCAATTATGCCTTTCATCTAGAATCAATGGCACATGCCCTCACTAATGTGACCTTACAATTAATATTAGTGCCTTCAATGGTTCCTTTTCAAAATATTGATAATATCACCTCACCATAATCAATTCCTTTGATGGTTCCTTTTAACATCATCACTTCATGTATTCATTCATGTCACCTCATGATAATTCCACCTCTAATGCCCTCACTGGTTGTAGGCTAGCATTTCCAAATTTCACCCTCCCTCATAATAGTTGTTTCCTCTCACCTCTCTTTCTTTCACTAGTTCAACCCTAGTGTGGTATCCTCTCACCTCCTGTCTCCTCTCTCTTTCACCTTTTCTTGAATGTTGTGCTCTCACAAAAAATTGAAATCCTTATGTGACATTCCTCTTATGAAACAAGGATTTGTATCATTTTTTCTTTATTACATTGTTATTTTCAGTGTTTTACACACAACATATATTCACAACATGTGGGTTCATAATTAAAAACCCCCATTTATGAATGAATTATGTGATAATATATTGGTCAACAAGGTGAAGCCCCTATGATCCTTATGAGTATTCAAGATGTGTATGGTGGTATCTATAATCATAAAATTTTACTATGTTAGAAATGATGACATTTGATTCAATGTTGTATAGGTGTACTAAGTGAACTATTACATTTTCATGGTATTTTTAAAATTTGGGTCATTTTTCTTCCATTTATCCGGATAATTAGCTCATAATTTTTGTCATTAGCAGTACTACACAGATAGTAATCTATAAGGAAATTATTTATTTTCTTAAAACCTCTTAATCCTTCCCATAGCTAGTTTTCATCGAAGTTTAAATTCTTGCATTTCATTTTCCTCTTGCATGGTTTAAAGAGTCGAGTCAAAATGCCATTAGTTTCACGATCACTCCTTTGAGTAACAACAACATAAAATCAAGCGTTAATTAAAATTTATCTAGCAACTTTTCTAGGGCTCTTCAAACCCATCTTAGCTTAGGTGTAGATATTTGGAATAGTATTGTGAGAATAACTTTCCAAAGCTTCTAAACAAACATAAATCCTTGAGTTAGGGAGTGAAATCCAATTTCTATATCATTGACTTTGGGAAGCCCTTATAAAACAAGGGTCAATCACGAGGTCACATTGGGGCCCTCAGATTAATCAACCCTGCTTTGTTGGTCTTGGTGTCGACTATCTACTATCCCCCATCTACTTTCGTATAGTAGTTGGTATCATAGAGGCGATAATATTTTAGATTTCCTACACAAGGTGACAACACAGGGAAGGTGGTGTTGTACCTGGGATCGACGTTGGCTAGACTCACTCAGATTCCTTGGAGGGTTGACCACTCATCAGTGAAGTAACTTGCACCAAGGCATTAGTTCATTAAGAAGGTTGTCAACGTAACTTTCCCACCCACCGAAACTCATCCCCTTTGTTGGAAGATTGGTTGTTGTCATTGATGTCAACCATAGTCATGGGTTTTGGACCGCAAGATTGATTAAGGTATTTGGACATGAAGGGAAATGCACATGCAAATACAACACCCATGGATGGATAGTACACATCATGTTGTTTCCGGTGGTATGTGTCATGTCATGTGGATCCTCATGGTTGAGGAGAAATGAATTTTTGAAGATGACAAAGTGAATTGAAGAAGGAAGTACATGTAGGCCCTG
>JZKD02S1653432.1:352797-364270 GCA_000966675.3 Picea glauca
ACTCTTATACTATTGTTCATTTCTCATTGGATATAATTGAATGGTTTAAGTATAAGTTGAAAAAGGTTTTAAATTGTACTTGATACTGATTCAACCCCCTCTCAGTATCAACACCCTTCGTGCATCGATTCTGCGATGTTGGATTCTATCACCAACTAGCGGTTCTTTGTGAGAAGGTTTGTTTGCATGCTTGACTCCTAGATTAATTAGTGTGTGTTGTTTTTTCTCCTTAGTTGGCCTTGGGATTGAGTTTGTGTCTAATGGCATCATTTCCGGGTTAATTCCTCATTTGATCAATACAAAATATGGATACCATTAAAATAAAAGGGAATAAAGAGGTAACAAATGACTCATACCTAACTCACGTCTTATAATTATCCAACATTGTTCTTTACACTTAGTGCAACAAACACCAAATGGAATGGTTTACACAAGGTCAATGGAAAATGTTATTGGAAAATTCAAAATATTATCATAAACCCACATCTCACATCTTTGTACATGCACGATAGATTCACAATCTTTCATGAAGAGGTCTGGGAGAAATGCCTCCATGCAAAATTGTCTACATTAGAATTGTCCATGTCCTTGATGGAAATATATAAAATTCCCTTGAAGTTATTTTAGTCCTTGTCCTGCTTAAAAAGGATGATCCCATTCTGGAAGTGGTCAAATACTATTTTTATCCCCCCTATATTTGGTAAATGCTACTTCTTATACTAGCCTTCCCATACAATAGGGAGTGTTGTGTCCCTTTTCTAGAAAATAAGTGAGGTTCCTCTTCTTTCTCCCAACATTCTCCCAACCTCTTGGAAAGGAATACATGTAGCCTCAAAAATAACATTTAGGGAAACTAGAATCCAATCATGAACATGTTCAACATTCCACCCTCTTGCATTCATGATATATGACCACGTACTCATCCAAGTATGGGAGGCAAAGGTGGGAATATACAACCATTCGGTTTGCCTCCAAGGTGTTGAGATAGAGTTCTCGCAAGGCCTTGATATATTGTGAGGTCCTCACATTCAACTCACTAAACCTCCCTCTTAGCTTGAAACTCACCTCTCTTCCAAGAAAGAGGGAAACCCCTCCACTTATATCAATAGTTTTTTCCCTTGATCTGACCCTATCCCGACCTCTTCAACATATCCCCATTTTGATGGAACATATATCTTTCCTTATTTATTTCAAGTGGTTTCTCCACTCACTATCTTTGTCTCTAGGATTAGTAGGTGCATGAATTATGACATCCTCCCCCACTTATGTTCAATGTTGCCCCAACAACATCCTCGTAAATTATACATGTCTCTGTCAACTAACTACTATACTACACAGACTCTCCGTAGTGGTTTCTCCGTCAATTTGAGTCTCATTTTTTGTTTTATACCCAGTTGCAAGTCGCATCCCAAACCATTTCGGGGACTCTTGGCCAATTCCCCCTTAGGGAATAAAAGACTAACAAAGAAACATTTTTGAGTTCCGTGAGATGCTGCAAGCTTGTTTAGGCATGGAATAGGTGACCAAATTATCCATCCACTCCTGAGGGACGATTTCATAAATTGGCTCCCTTAATCGAAATGTTGCATTGCTTCAAATTGAGCAAAACACTAGTTTTCAAAATCAATTAGTAAAGAAACTTCCGAGGAATGTCACTTGGGAGTGAGGGGTGGGCTAGCTGAAATAATATTCCAGTAATCCATCGAATTTGAGGGTTCTTCAATCCAAGTCTTGTTTTTTTTTATTCCCACTTGCAAGTCGCATTCCAAACCATTTCATGGACTCTTAGCTAATTCCTTCTCAGGGCATACAAACCTAACGGAGCAACATTTTTTAGTTCCATGAGATGTTGAAAGATTGTTTAGGCATGGACGATGTGACCACATTTTCCATCTTCTCCCAAGGCATGGTTTCATAAATTGGATCATTTAATCCAAATGTTGCATTGCTTCAAATTGAGCAAAACACTAGTTCTTGAAACTGTTGAGTACTGCAAATTCTGAGGCATGGGACCCGGGAGTGAGGGGTGCTCTAGATGAAATCCTATCCCATTAATCCATCAGATTCGATGGTTTCTTAATCCGAGTCTCGATATTCTTTATATGCCCAGTTGCAAGTCGCATCCCAAACCATTTCGGGGACTCTTGGCCAATTCCTCCTCATGGAATAAAAACCTAACTGAGCAACATTTTTTTAGTTCCATGAGATGTTACATGCTTGTTTAGGCATGGACTAGGTGACCACATTTTCCATCTTCTCCCAAGGCATGGTTTCATAAATTGGACCCCTAAATCCAAATGTTGCATTGCTTCTTATTGAGAAAAGCACTAGTTATCGAAATCGATGAAAAAACAACTTCCGAGGGGTTGGAACCGAGAGTGAGGGGTGATATAGCTAAAATACTATGCTAGTAATCTAATAGAGATGATGGTTCCTCAATCCGAGTCTCGGTTTTCATTTTATGCCCAGTTGCAAGTCGCATCCCAAACCATTTCGGGGACTCTTGGCAATTCCTCCTCAGAGCATAAAAGCCTAATAGAGCATCATTTTTGAGTTCCATGAGATGTTACATGCTTGTTTAGGCATGAAATAGGTGAATACATTTTCCATCCACTCCCGAGGCATGGTTTCGTAAATTGGACCCCTAAATCCAAATGTTGCATTACTTTTTACTCAACAAAGCACTAGTTATCGAAATCGATGAAAACAACAACTTTTGAGGGGTTGGAACCGAGAGTGAGGGGTGATCCAGCTAACATCCTATGCTAGGAATCCAACATAGATGACGGTTCCTCAATCCGAGTCTCTGTTTTCATTTTATTCCCAGCTGCAAGTCGCATCCCAAACCATTTCGAGGACTCTTGACCAATTCCCCCTTGGGGCATAAAAGACTAATGGAGAAACATTTTTGAGTTCCGTGAAATGTTGAAAGCTTCTTTAGGCATGGAATAGGTGAAAAAATTATCCATCCTCTCCCAAGGAATGGTTTCATAAATTGGACCCCTTAATTCAAATGTTGCATTGCTTGAAATTGAGCAAAACACTAGTTCTCGAAATCAATGATTAAAGCAAATTCTAAGGCATGGCACCTGGGAGTGAGGGGTGATCTAGATGAAATATTATCCCAGTAATCCATCAGAGTCTATGGTTCCTTAATCTGAGTCTCAATATTCGTTATATGCCCAGTTTCAAGTCGCATCCCAAACCATTTCGGGGACTCTTGGCCAATTCCTCCCCAGGGCATAAAAACCTAACAGAGCAACATTTTTGGTTTTCGTGAGATGCTGCAAGATTGTTTAGGAATGGAATAGGTGACATTTTCCATCTGCTCTCGAGGCATTTTTTCATAAATTGGACCCCTTAATCCAAATGGTGGTTTGCTTCAAACTGAGCAAAACACTAGTTCTCGAAACAAATGAGTAAAACAACTTCTGAGGCATGACACCCGAGAGTGAGGGGTTCTATAGCTAAAATCCTATCCTAGTAATCCATCGGAGTCGACGGTTCCTCAATCTGAGTCTCAGTTTTCATTTTATTCCTAGTCGCAAGTCGCATCCCAAACCATTTCGGGGACTCTTGGTCAATTCCTACTCAGGGCATAAAAACCTAATGGAGCAACATTTTTGAGTTCCATGAGATGTTGCATTCTTGTTTAGGCATGGCCTAGGTGACCACATTTTCCATCCTCTCACGAGGCATGGTTTCGTAAATTGGACCCCTAAATCCAAAAGTTGCATTGCTTCTTACTGAGCAAAGCAATAGTTATCGAAATCGATGAAAAAACCAACTTCTGAGGGGTTGGAACTAGGAGTGAGGGGTGCTATAGATAAAATCCTATTTCATGAATCAAACAGAGATGACGGTTCCTCAATCCAAGTCTCATTTTTTTGTTTTATGCCCAGTTGCAAGTCGCATCCCAAACCATTTCGAGGACTCTTGGCCAATTTCCACTCAGGGAATAAAAGACTAACGAAGAAACATTTTTGACTTCCGTGAGATGTTGTAAGATTTTTTGGCATGGTTTCATAAATTGGACCCCTTAATCCAAATGTTGCATTGCTTCAAACTGACAAAAACACTAGTTCTCGAAATCAATGATTAAAGAAAATTTTGAGGCATGGCACTCGGAAGTGAGGGGTGCTCTAGATGAAATCCTATCTCAGTAATCCATCAGAGTCGACGATTCCTTAATCCGAGTCTCGATATTCGTTATATGCCCAGTTGCAAGTTGCATCCCAAACCATTTCGGGGACTCTTGGCCAATTCATCCTCGGGGCATAAAAACCTAACAGAGCAGCATTTTTGAGTTCCATGGGATGATGCAAGATTTTTTAGGTGTGGAATAGGTGACTACATTTTCCATACTCTCCCGAGGAACGGTTTCATAAATTGGACCCCTTAATACAAATGTTGGTTTGCTTCAATCTAAGCAAAACACTAGTTCTCGAAATCAATGAGTAAAACAAATTCTGAGGCATGGCACCCAGGAGTGAGGGGTTCTCTAGCTGAAATCTTGTCCCAGTAATCCATCGAAGTCGATGGTTCCTCAATCCAAGTCTTGATTTTCTTTTTATGCCCAGTTGGAAGTGGCATCCCAAACCATTTCGGGGACTCTTGGCCAATTCCTCCTCATGGCATAAAAGCCTAACGAAGCAACATTTTTGAGTTCCATGAGATGATGCATGCTTGTTTAGGCATGGACTAGATGACCACATTGTCCATCCTCTCCCAAGTCATGGTTTCATAAATTGGACCCCTAAATCCAAATGTTGCATTGCTTCTTACTAAGCAAAGCACTAGTTATCAAAATCGATGAAAAAAATTTCTGAGGGGTTAGAATCGGGAGTGTTGGGTGCTCTAGCTAAAATCATATGCTAGGAATCCAACAAAGATGAAGGTTCCTCAATATAAGTCTCGGTTTTCATTTTATGCCTAGTTGCAAGTCACATCCAAAACCATTTCGAGGACTCTTGGCCAATTCCGCCTCAGGGCATAAAAGACTAACAGAGCAACATTTCTGAGTTTCGTGAGATGATGCAAGCTTGTTTAGGAATGGAATAGGTGAACAAATTATCGATTCACTCTCGAGGCATGGTTTCATAAATTGGACCCCTTAATCCAAAGGCTGCTTTGCTTCAAACTGAGAAAAACACTAGTTCTCGAAATCGATGAGTAAAGCAACTTCTGAGGCATGGCACCCAGGAGTGAGGGGTGGTATAGATGAAATCAGATCCTAGTAATCCATCGAAGTCGATGGTTCCTCAATATGAGTCTTGGTTTTCATTTTATGCCCAGTTGCAAGTCGCATCCCAAACCATTTCAGGGACTCTTGGCCAATTCCTCCTCAGGGCATAAAAACTAACTAAATTCTACACGTCTCTGTCAACTAACTACTATATCTTACTGCCTTGAAAAAATACTACACTAATTTAAACTGCACATTGAGTTTAACAACCACTACTTCCTACATAAAAATATGGGTTGCGCTATTGCTAACCATCACCATAACTAACTTATTCTTCAACTTCGATTGAACAAAACTAATATTTTTATAGTTCTACTCTTGGCTTGAACAAAACTAATATTTGTATAGTTCTACTTTTTTCTTGAACAAAACTAATATGTGTATAGTTCTACTCTTGGCTTGCCTTAGAAATATTTCCAACTAAATCACCCAAGATTTGCAACACAACAACTGATGGTTGGATTTATTACTCCATAGCATTGACCCTCATCTTCAATGGACATTTCTTATAATAATTGTAATATGCACAAATCCAACAAACAACAACCTTATTACTATTTTTTTCTTAGATCCATATGATAAAATTATCATGTCCTTATTGTTATCACATTAATATGTCCTTAATATGTCCAAAATCAAGAGGGATATCACATTACATTAGGTGGTTGACCACTATTCCGTAGTGTGAAATCTAACCATAGCGCATATTGCTTGCATGGATAAGTGAGTCGAATTAAGGTGCACCCACCTAGAGATTGATACCCTTCACTAAGTTGGGAATCCACTGCATGCATGAGTGCCCCTACTAATATTGGTAATTGCGCTCTAGTCTAATTGTGCATCCAATACTAAAGATATAAATTTTTTATTTAGAACTTTGAATATAGAAAAAAAAAAGTTCATAAATTGGAACTAGGATGATGATGGAATACTCACTAACAACACATGCACATGCAACTGAAGGTACAAACAAACAAGTACCTATTAGATATTTCTTCATCGAGTGAGGAAAGCTTAGGAAAAATAGAGGGAAATGCAACTACATCTAGTAGATATGATAAGCAAACAAGGACCAGAGGTGAAAAAGTCAGAAGAAAATTTTGTAGACGCATGGAATTGTTTCTTGCCGAAGAAAGATCATGCTCTTATGATGATGAGAGCATATGATACATAGAGGTGCCACTCAGGCATAAGAATTTGTTGAAACAATGGGTACCTAAGGAACTACCTCCTATAGATGTTGACTTCATTGTTTGCAATAGAACATATTGCATTGCACCATCCTCCCTGCATGGCCTGGGGCTATTTTGCATGGATGGAATAATTGTAAAATACAATATAGTAACTGAATTGATGGACTATGTCAGACCGTGTTACAATTATAACGATTGTATGAGGTTGGTCCAGTATAGGTGAAGTATGCAGAGATATGCACTCACTGCAAATTATATACAACTAATAAACAAGGATAAAAATAAGGGAGAGACTATCTATAGTGATGGAAGGCTTAAAGATTCAGGCAATATCGCGGGGTTTATAAACAACAAACAACCTGTGACAAAAAACAAGCAACCAAATTGCATATATGAGGGACGTGAAGAGAATCGGGTAGACCTGTGCACAATAAAAAAGATAGCTCCTGGGGAAGAGTTATTGGTGGATTACCATTTGAATCGAATAGAAACATCAACTAATAGTGTCTGGGTACTTATGTAACACCTCTTTAAGAAACTTCTACTTATTGCATTATATTTTTTTATTATCTTTAACATTGTTTTAAATATTTCAGTACCGTCCCAATTTTATAATAATGTGGGAGCTTGATCGTTGAGGTTGATTTTATGTGGGTGGCAATTATTGTTTTTGTTATCATTAACAATTTTTTAAATATTTGGGGGTTCTAATTATATTATAATGTGGCAGGATGATAATGGAAAAGGGCCAACAACAGAACATGTAAATGATTATCAATTTCCACTTTCATTTTACGTGAATTTTATTATTTGCTTATATACTTTTATTGAAATAACATTGTTTTTGTTGAAATTGTATGTAGTTCACATGCCATTTTGATCATGATTTTGTCGATGAGGAGGGCTTGTATTCATCCCCTGATCCGATGGTCTTAACAAAAAAAATATCATTAAAGCGAACAAGAAACTTGCTAGCTTATTAGATCATCCAGATCAAACTCCCGACATCCTAGCAAACATCAATCTCCTTATGTCACAACTTAACACATATAAGGTAATAACCATAATTTAAAGTTTTTTTTTCTAATGTACTCATATGTTCAATTATGAAACTTTGTTCTTTAACTTTTACATTGTCTCACGAAATAACATTTTATTTTCTATAAAGATATTTTTGGAGCCTGTTCATCCTGGTGTTGGTAGTAGTGGCACTACAGAGATGCTACAGAGTCCTTATGCGGGAAATCATACATCTGTTAGAGTACTATTTACTTCTCCATATTCCAAACCTAATTTATATAGGAGCCATGACACACACCGCCAGACATCCACGCATCGGTCAAAGTCTAGATATGGTGGCAGAGATGAGGTTGGTGATGTGGTTGACATGGTTTCATTTCCTGGAGCTAGACGCGTGACAAGAACAGGGACCCTTCCGTGCACATTTTTGGTCAATGATAATGGAATTCCATTAAAACAATCAAGACTCCAAGGTAGTTTTAATTCATATTTTAATCATTTAATGTTGTCCATCTCATACACAAATCATCTAGATTATTATATTTAAATTAATGATCATATCTTTTTGTGTGTAGGAAATGACCATTTTTATAGGCACCTAGAGAGCAAGGCCTTGTTGATTTTTGGGGAAACCTTACGCATGAGGTGGAATTGCCAGAATTTCAAACTCAAAAAGGAACTTATGGATTATCTTGAAGGCCTATTTGGAGTAGACACGTTCAATAAAAAAGAGATCAACTCTGTAGCGAGCGAATATTTAAAATATACGCGGGATGTTTATAGACAAATCTTGGCAGGAAATCCTAGGTATGAGCATCCTCCATCAATTTCAGAGAGGGAGTGGAAGGAAATCATTGATGATGCAAAAGAGAAGATTTTGAAAAAATCAAGAGAAAAAATAACTGGTACACCAAGGTAAATTACAATATTTTGATTTCAATACCAGCTTTATTTTTCTTTAGATCTAAATAAAAGTGTGGCTATATATAACATACTTGAAAATTTTGATGATAGGTTGCCTGGCACTCTGAAGGAAACCAAAGAAAGGATTGCCAAACATGGCCAACACAAGCTAAGCCAGGGCGGCTACTCGAGGTTACAATCATGAATCATAAGTACCCAAACATCTTAATAATATTATTTGTATTACCTTACAACTTTCAGGTAATTACAACCAAAACATTAAAAAACCATACCCTTATGCAATGCAGGGAGACGAATTCAGAACTGAAACCACAGAGGAAGACCTCCAACTTTGTTACAAGTATGGTTATAAAGTTGTGGTTGATCGTAGGAAAATCATGGGGCAGACCCCAAGGTCCAGTTTGAGGGATACGGTAAATAAAAATTAGTCCACATTAACCTTTCATTACTTATAAAATACGTAAATGTTTGATATCGTCCATAATTTAATGTCTTACTTTGTTTTAATCAGGGGAGAAACACTATCAACGAAACCATTAGTACTGGACAATAGAGCGTTGATAGTGCACCACAGCCAAAATATCACGGTCCTCCCCAACAACCCCATCCTAGTGAGGTGCAACCCCAAGATGTTCCTGTGACTAAGGCCCACGACGGTAAAATGGTTGCATATTAATCATATACTTAATAATTCTATACTTATAAATTTTGACGTTTCAATGGAAGAGAATGTCATAGTTGATCCTCCTCGACTTGAATATCAAGTGAACAGGCTGACAACCATTCCAATGGTGTCGACTAGAGGACCAGGTAAATAATTACATTGCAAAGTTTTTATTTCATATTAATGAACTACTTCAATGATATTGAAAAATTGGCCATATAAATTTAATATTTTTGGTCTTTGTAGGTGATGGCCCCTCACAAGAGAATCCACACTGTGGGTACGAGACCGGGTGTACTCAGTGTGAAATGACTGAAACAACATCAGCCGCTAAAGAACACCCAGTAAACGAAGACATGGAACTGTATGAATTACTTAAGACCTAGAAAGCACAAAAGAAGACTAAAAGAAATTCATGATGTGTAATAATTTTATAAGACAATTAGATGTACATTATATAGTTGAACATGTAATGATGCATATAATTTATTGACATTATGGATAATTTTCATCTGATAATATACACAAGGCTATTTCTATGGCTTGTATATATATGTGAATGTAATTTTGTTATACACTTAATGATAATTTCATCTTCTCTTATAAGACTTGGTATATATTGATTCAATATTCCTTGGTTCTATTGGTTCTATTGGCCTTGACATACAATTTTTGCATCTATTTGTGGCTCCATGGATATCATCCTAGCGATTTGAAGGCATTGGTAAGCATGAAATTTAAGAGATTGAATTGTTCAAGTTTGGATTTAAATTTTACATGCTTGTTTGTTTGTGGGTTTCAAGAGTTACAAACTTATATCTCTTTGTCTTTTAAGAATGACAATCTCTTTGTATTTTAAGATATAACGTGAGAATCCAAGCAAGACCTAGTGCCTTATGCTTGGACTATGGAGTCTAGGCAACAAATAGAACTTGAATATGCAATATGCAACTTCCAAAATCTTGTGACATGATATATGCAACTTTGAAATTCTTGTGACATGTGACATGTGGCAAGCATCTTTTCCAAGCAATGTGAAAACTTTAAACTTGGTGCAACATGCAAAAATAAATTTTTGGGAAGATGCAATAATAAGTTTTTTGAAGCTGTAAAAAGAACTTAAAAAATATTACAACTTGTGACATGCATTTTTTAAAATCTTGTGACATGCGACATCCATCTTTGAAAATGTTGTGACATGCGATATGCAACATGAAAAAAGCAGTTGTTCCATGCACCTGAACTTTGAACTTGGTCTGACTTGTTAACTTTGAACTTGGTCTGACATGTGACATTAAAAACTTGAACATGGTGGGGCGTGTGATATGTAAACTTTGAACTTTGTGTGGCATGCAACAAGCATCTTTTTGCAACTTGTGAAACACATATTTTAATATTTTCACCATAACTTCTGAACCCAAAATTTGTTTTGTATCATATTTGTACTATTGTAAAGGTCTTGTTAAGATATGAAACTTCATTGTTACAATGTGCATCATCTCAATCTTCATGTCTACAATATGTGGAGGGTTATTAAAGGTTTCAGGACTTTCTTAATATTTTCCTACTCTAATCCTCTCATGGTCATGTTAATCCATATAGAGGTTCATGATATAAACACTCATTGTTATAATGTTGACATAAATTCCAATCTTCACTTTGTCGATTAGAGGGCACAATTTTGGCAACAATTTAATGTTTTTAGTTCCATGAATTTTTTATTTTTTTTCTTAAACAACATTAAGAATTAAACATGAGGGGTTGGAAATGGTGAGTTAAAACATTTATCTTTCACACATGTGCATCATCTCAATCTTCATGTCTACAATATGTGGAGGTTTATTCAAGGTTTCAAAACTTTCTTCATATTTTCCTACTTTAATCTTCTCATGGTCATGTTAATCCACATAAAGGTTCATGATATAAACACTCATTGTTCTAATGTTGACATAAATTCAAATCATCATTTTGTCTATTAGAGGGCACAATTTTGGCAACAATTTAATGTTTTTAGTTCCATGGAATTTCTTTTGTTTCTTCTACAACATTAAGGATTAAACATGAGGGGTTGGAAATGGCGATGTCAAACATTTTATAATATTTTTTCATAGCATTACCCTTCTTTTCATTATGTCTTTACATTTTATAATCCATATAGAGGTTCATGATATAAACACTCATTGTTATAATGTTGACATAAATTCCAATATTCGCTTTGTCGATTAGAGGGCACAATTTTGGCAACAATTTAATGTTTTTAGTTCCATGAAATTTATTTTGTTTATTCAACAACATTAAGGATTGTTTCTTCACGTCTTTTGTTTCACATGTTCAAATATAGATGTAACAATTTGACCTCGAAATCTTAGGTTGAGGTTCATCCATATACATATATATAGACATGAATTTGGGTACCTTGGAATTCTA
>JZKD02S1653432.1:370298-380662 GCA_000966675.3 Picea glauca
TGTCATATAGAGGATCCTCATATAATTGTCCATTGACAATGATTTTACAAAGACTCCCCTTCTTAGGTTTCTATCCAATTATATTATTTCAATCCTTAAAGATTATGCTCACCACTCCCATCAATATCTCTTTTGTGTTGCACAAAACTATAATAGTCAAGATCTTGATCCTCCTGGACTAGAGAAGATTTATCCATAACAATCAAAGGGATGTGCTCCAAAATTGGAGTTATCATGTGAGACCTTAAAATGACTTGCATACCATTTCTTTCTCTCACCCTCAATACAAGCAACTGGAAACTAATGATTCAAAGAAATACGACTTCACAACACCATGTTATACCAGATCTATTGAATCCAAGGAATCAAACTTTTTTCCCTGGTAACAATGCCAATCACTGGCTCCCAAAATTGCACTTTGAAATATGAAGTCCCACATAACAATCAAGGCAAGCTCGATTCTACTCAAGAGTTCTCACTACCACCAAATTTTCTCAAACCACATACTACTAATATGCCAAAGGGGTCATCTACTAATATTCCAAAGGGGTCCATAAGGGTAACATTATTTCCTCCTGCATCCCACACTAAAACCACATACTACTAATATTCCAAATGGATCTTAGCAAGTGGATCCGTTTCTCTCACTATTTCCTCCATCATTTCTAGATATTGCATATGAGACATAGCATGTTAGTATCTCATCTTCGGTAACTTTTGTATAGGACACTGGTTATTATTTTAATTAAACTCCAATCCAAATTATATTCCATTAAGTTAACATAAATGAGATGTCACACAATGACATAATGTTTACTCTAGAAACAACCCAAATGGGAAAAACAAATTTCAATGGTTACTCAATTCTCATTTTGAGAATCTTTGGTTACAATGTAACTCATGGATCTTTGCGCATACTCTCCTCTTTGGAAAAAATACCCTTTAAGAGTCGTGTCAAAAGGACAAATATGAGATGTTGGGGGTAATGGGAAGGCCAAGAGAAACCTTTTAGTTCCCATTGCTCTCTCTCTCTTTTTCTCCTATTTTCATTTTTCCATTTTATTTTGTTTTACTTTTTTTTCTTTGTCTCATTTAATTTGTAAAAATTGCATTGTCCTTTATTATATAACCTTCATTAATTTTTAAATTACACTTGTAGGTATTGATTCTTACAATCATTCCTGTATTTAGATCCATTTCAAATTAGGCCTCCCCATTGAGAGGCTTTTTGTTCTCCAAAATATTAGAGGACCAATCTAGAACAATGTGCCATCTTTATGTTTCTCTTGAACATGGATCTAACTATGAATGTTGGATTTCGTTACTAGCTCAAGTTCTTGCTATGGATTTATCTCTAGTTCCTAACTATGCTATCATGTAGAAATTCCAAAAGAGGATGTGTGAATGACCTCCTTCTACTAGGACCAATTGGTTCCTAGCATGGAAACAATTTTCTTATGTTGCACATGCTTACCAACACTCTATAAATGCAACAACTTCACTTGGATGACCTTCTTAGTGTGCAATCATAGCACCTTGTATAATTGGCTCAAAAATTAAATTTATTTTTTTTTGGCTCAAAAATCAAATTTTATTTTATTTTTTAAATAAATTGTTGTCGTCGCAAGAGCGATGACCTCCTAGAAATCTTGCAACGAAATTTCTATGCAAATCATGAAAAATTGTATAGCAATTTCGTCGCAATATACCCTGTTTTCGTCTCTCTTGTGGCGATCCCTTCGAAAGCTGATTCATCACAAACTTTCTTACGCTTGTCGATCTTGTGACAATTTCCTTATATAGTCGGTCTCTCTTGCGACGATATCTCTAACTTGTTGCTCTTGCGACGATCAACCATGGGAAATATCTAAGAAGGATCAACCATGCTCTTATTCATACTACTCGACTACCTAGGTACTAGAGAGTGATCTCCTCGAGTGTTGTTCTTGATGTACTATAGCAACAAGATGGTCGATTAATTAATCTAGAATTGTTTTCAGGTAAACCTAGAGGACTTCCTATATACCCAAGGGTACACAGAAGTGGCATTGCATATATAGGTAATTTTTGATGTGGTAATACTTGAAGGGGTACCAATAAGGGTTACAAGAGTTTCTAACAATGTGATTCCACTTGTATTTCCTGCGTGTATTCTTCCCCAATGGGTATGCCTAGTACCAACGAGAATCACCTCATTCAAGAATCAGAAATTCAAATTACTCAGTCGTGTGACTTCCTCCGGTAGCTCCAAAGGAATGGGCTCCCCCATCCTACAAAAGTTATGCTAATTTTGCTGTGAAACTCCTGCATTTTCTAGACAATCTGTGATTGCATTAACATTTGATATCACATGTTCAGGGATGACCATTTGGATAGAATTGATCAACCTAGATACCTCCAATATTCCAAATGTTAATTGTTGGTTTTTGGATATTTTATCATAATGTGACCCGTTTTTCAGTTTCTTGAGAGTCGAAATCAACAAAAGAGGGTCTCCCTCCACCATTATTGACCTATACCCTTTCTCTTGGGAAATAAATAGACCTCTTACTAGTCCCTCCAATTTCGCTCTATTATTTGTGTTGTGCCCCAATTTACTTGCAAATAATGAGTGCATTTTACCTTCTACATTGTGAAAAGGTCTTGGGTTTAACTTTGACGCCCCATCGAAATTTAGCTTCAATATTTCCCTTCAATGGTGGAGTCCAATTTTTATTTGTTCTACACCAAGGTTGGATGAGAACTTTTGTTGCTTGATTATAACATTGTTCTAGCTGTCAGTTCTCGAAAATTGGAGCCTCTTCCATTGTCGACACCCCATCTTATAATGACCATGCAAAGGATACAAATGGTTCCTAGATGTTTGAGTGGATATTATTCCCCAATGGTTATTATTAGTACCGATGAGTATCACCCCATCCGAGAATTGCAAGGACAACCAATGAAAAGGATGATGAGAAAGAAAAATCACTCGAAAATTCAACCAAATAAAGGTTTCCTATCGCTCTGTAGGCACTTAACAATCATGAAAGAGACCTAATAAGACTCAACAACCATCAACACTTACCCAACAAACATTAAACTTAGAAATCAAGCAAAAAATGATGATGTACACCATTATTCAAGAGAAAAATGCATATATACGCCTCCTACAGAATGTCAACTCGTGTATGTATGTGTCTGTCAGGGAAAAAACCATGTATATGTATTGAAACACTATCAGGTTAAGGATAAGTCCAAGAAAATCAGACTCAAAATGAATAGATGTTGTCAATAAATCATATGACAATAAACTCAAGATAAACGAGAGCAATCAAAGGAGAAAAACACTCCAAACCACGAAAAGAAGATTCTCTCCCTAGTATGGTTGCCAATTATGTTATGAGGAAAAACACTCTATTGCATGGGGTAAATGACAACATATGGAAATGACTGCAAAAATAAACTATAATCTCAAGTATGCTATATAAAAAAATATTCTAAGAAGACAAGATAAAGATCCTACCTCGTCCAAACGTTCGATGAAGTCCATCGTTTAGCACTTGACTCAAATAAATACACCTGCAACTTGTCCGCATCAACCAAGGTACACAAGAATATGGTGATAATACATAAAGTTATCACATATAATAGCATAATCCATCAATATTCATAACAAATACGCCCATGGAATAACAATTCAAATATTTGCAAGACATAAATTCGACCATAAAAGAGTATTTCTATTAAAACTTAATCAACAAAAGTGTATGAATGAAAAACTTTTGTGTTGGCACGTTCAGAACTGAGAAACTAAGTCCCTTCCACCTGGGCCTCCACCACTTCAATCCTCCACCAAAGGAAATATCATATAAGAGAGACAATGAGGTTCTCCATCAAATAGGGAAGATCTTGGGGGTTGACCAATGTGTTCAGACTTAAAAGGACAAAGGGATGAAGACTCAATATGAAGTGAATAATTTCTCCAGAGTAACTTTTCTCTCAAAGTAGAATTCTTCTCCCCTTCTCCACATCTTGGATATGGACCATTTATATCCTTCATATGGAACTGAAGGGACAATTTGGAAAGTTTCTAGTATATGGAAGGTCAAGGATCATGGATATCATGACGTGACATGGAAACCCGACACTATTTTTTAATTTTGGGCAGAAAACCCGATGTATGCAGGATGTAATGGCACAACCTGCATATACACATGTTGTATAGTTGTTAGGGTACATATATGTGGAAAAATATTTTTTTTAGCTCTGGGAACTGTAAAAAGGGACTTCAATTCTGGATAGGGAAATGGAAAAGGCCTTCTGAGAAATTTTGCATGGGGTGAGGGAAATATTGCAATAACAGTTGTTCGAGGAATAGTTCCTGGAGAGGTACTTGTCCGATGAATTCATTGAGATCAATCTTAATGAGTTCAATGGCTTACAACAGAGTGGTCATACGGTGCCAAAGTATGATTCTAGATTCATGGAGATTCTTATGTATGCCCCACATTTGAACACGGAGAAGTTGAAGGTCAACAAGTTTGTGTTCGGCCTTAACTTCAACATTCATATGCAGGTGAGAATTATAATGCCTTAGACATTGCACGATGTAGCTCAGAAGGCCCTCATATTTGAGGAAGAGATAAACATCGATGGTCAAGGCATGACTCCTTCTAGACTGAATGGAAAGACGACATCAAGGGCACAGTAGCATCAGAAACCAACCAGACAAACTTCAGGGCATCGAGATATGTCTAGAGGACCTATGTTCACAACACCACAACAAAAAATTCCTCAGTAGAGGAATCCTTACAGAGGACCACAACAACAACAATGTCATCAACAACAACAATAATTTAGGCATGTTCAACAGAATAGACTAGGATCACATACTACTAGGCTAACAACTTATACTTCGAGGACCAGGAGTACTAGACCGAAGACTGGATGCTGGAAATGTGGAGAGCCACATTACCAACAAGACTATCTGATTGAGAAGGCCAGAGCGGTCGATCAACAGGACCCACTACAGTGGGAGATTTGGGCAAGGCCCAAAAGATTCATGTAGCAGTGAATAACCACCAGGACGAGCACCAATCCACTTTGCTCAAGACGACATGTACAATCACTGACCAAACTTTTAGTATTTTGATATATCCAGGTGTTACAGAGAGATTTATATCAAGTGCAGTGCTAAAGAGAATTAAGGTAAAGGAAGTCGAGAAGGATGAGTTCAGATATGTAGAAATGGCATCGAGTGCCAAACAAAAGGTTGGAGGAAAGGTTATAGACTGTAGCATTAACTTGGGATATTTTGTAATGAAGGCCAACCTATATTTCACAATCTTAGGATATTACGACATAGCGATCGGTATGGATTGGTTGGAATCGCATGATGTGATACTCATTTGTAAGACAAAATGGTTAAGTTTGACAAATGATGTGGGATAGAGTAGAGTGATTGTATGAAGGAACCAAGGGGTGTCCTTGAGATTTATTTCTTCGCTACAACTTCATAAGAGTATGCGCAAGGGATGCAGGCTATATGTAATCTTATAATTAAATGAAAAGGGAGAGGAATAAGGATTGGAAAACCTTCCTGTAGTACAAGATTTTGTAGACGTGTTCCTAGAAGAGTTACCAGGTTTGCCACCCGAAAGAGAGTTGGAGTTTACAATCGAATTGAAACCTGGAACTGAACCGATAGAAAAAACGTCTTATTGGATGTCAATGCCTTAGTTACAAGAGTTGGAAATGAAATTGAAGGAATTGTTGGACTTGGGACTTATACGTCCAAGTGTGTCACCTTGGGGTGCACCAGTTATTTTCGTAATAAAGAATGATGGATCGTGGAGACTTTGTATTGACTACCATCAATTGAACAAAGCGACGATCAAGAATCAATATTCGTTGCCAAGAATATAATATTTATTTGATCATATGAAAGGAGAAACAACATTTTTGAAGATTGAATTAAGATCAAGATATCACCATTTATTGATTAAAGAGGAAGATATACCTAAAACCACATTTAAGATGAGGTTTGGACACTACGAGTTTACAGTGTTACAGTTCGGACTGAAAAATGCCCCAGGGGTATTCATGAGTTTGATGAATGGGGTGTTCCATGAATACTTGGACAAGTTTGTTCAAGTATTTATTGATGACATACTAAGTTATTCTTGGAAAAAAGAAGAACGTGACGAACATTTAAGATTGGTACTACAATGTCTACGAGAAAACAAATTGTACGGGAAGCTATCGAAATGTTCTTTTTACTAATCAAAGATTCATTACTTAGGACATATCATATTTGGTGAAGGTATTGCTATGGATCCAACAAAATTTGAGGCTATTATGGAATGGTCTGCATCCAACATACAAGAAATACACAGCTTTATGGGTTTAGCAGGATATTACCAATGATTCATTGAAGGTTTTTCGAAGATAGCAAATCCGATCATGGAATTGAAAAAGAAACACAAGAAGTTCGTCTAGACAGGGAAATGCACAAAATCATTTCATAAACTTAAAGAGTTATTAATGATGACACCAATATTGAAAGTCCTCTACATGGACAAGGAATTATTGGTATGCACAAACACATCCAAGGAAGGTTTAGGTATATTTTTTATGCAAGACGGTCGAGTGATTGCTTACATTTCAAGGAAGTTGAGAAAACATCATGAGAACTATGCAAAGCATGACTTGGAGTTATTGTCAATTTCTTATTCCTTGAGAGTTTGGAGACACTATTTGATTGGATGGAAATTAGAATTAAAGACATATCACTCTGGATTGCAGCATATATTTACACAGAGTGACTTGAACACCTTGTTATCACCATAACAATTTTCAGACAAGATCCGAGTCTCGGGAATTTAGCAAGAGCTACATCGCCGTGGGAGCCTGATAGTTCAAAGAATTGATGATTTAGAGGACCAGGACATATCTGGTGGTGTATGGACAAATATAGTAGAGGTGAAAAAGGAATAACTCGATAGACCATCGATTGTAAATTGGCCCAGATCAATGACTAGTGGCCATATCGGGTGGTGAACTTGCACGGGATTTAATCATATAAGGCCGGACCGGGAAAACCATTATGGTTTTTAAAATGGATGCATGACACCTCCAGAGATACATCGGAGCGAAAGGCGATTTGCCTGAAACCACTTTAGCCAAAGCCCCGATGTTACATGTTCCAATATGTCAAATCAATCAGTCGTGGGACGGGGAGTGACTGGTCAGAATCACCTTGTTTCACTCGTTTGGTACTTCACAACTGTATGATGTCAGGTGAAGGTTGCCATATAAAAAAATTGAAAGCTAATCATTTGAAATGGATTGGCCAAGCGTGGTGAACCAATGTATCTGTAAGAGAATCTATCAGTGATTCATGATTGTAACTCTATAACTATCAATTCTCAAGTATGGAGACATCATCTCATCCATAAACGAAGTAATCTCCAATTTTCTCGACTCTCTGATTTATGTAGGAACATTTCGATGTCCACGAAATTGGGATACATAGACAAAGCTATATCCAGTGAAACTAGTCATTCAAGGAACATGGAATATTTACTTACGAGTAAGAAGGAAAGGGTAATTACATGTATATTAGCAACTAAATTCCACACAGAACCTCCTATAAACTCAGGATTAGAAGTCATGCTAAATCCCATTATGAGGGATCTAGTCATCAACAGGCAAGTTGTAAAAAAGAAACGGAGAAAATGACAGAAGAAAGAAACCATAGCTGAAACAGCTGAAAGTGTTGGAGAGAATCAACCGACCTGGTTGGATACTCTAAAGGAGGAGATCTCTAAGATAAAATAAACTCTTAGGTGGAGACAAGTAAATCCCAACAAGTTTTGGATAGATGGCACCTAGATATGATGAACCTGTTCCTAACGGTCCCTCTAAAATAGGGTAACAGTTATTATAAATCATTCCTCCTTTGTAACTTATCTCTAATATTAAAACGATGAGAAGTCTGAACGTTTTCTATTCCATGAAGAAACCTTATCTATATATATATTATCTTGAGGATATAGAAATCATGGAGAAAAGAGGAGCCTGCCCTCTGTGTAGGAAAAACTTTTGTAAATTTGGGGGCTAGAATGAATATATAAATGCAGAGGCAGATTTTGGATTATTTATGAAAAAATTTTAACTGACAGTGATATGAATCTTGTTTTCCTCTCATAGTATGTATTTCTTGTAAGAATACATTTCATTTACACTTCTTTGTGTCTAAATTGGAGATTTAGAGGCCCATAATTCATTATTTGATGCTCTTGGCTTAACAACTTAGACTATGTTTCTTTCTTCTTAACTTATTCAGAATTCATCTCCATAATTCTATGATGTAGTTATATGTTTCTTTTCCTCTGATGTCATGCAAATTTTCAGGTATAAACTCAGAATTGCTACCTAATTTAGCCTTTTCCTCTGATGTCATGCAAAATTTTCAGGTATAAACTCAGAATTGCTACCTAATTTATCCTTTTCCTCTGAAAGGTTCTCAATTTTGATAATGTACTCTATTTATTCCAGACCCCATAGCCCAAATGTTATCTTCATTTCTCTAGTTATTTTATTAAAAAACCCCAACACAAACCAAATATGGCCACCAATTTCCAAAGAAACATCAAGTGACACGAGAGAGCCTTCTCTGAGCTGAGTAGGTTAGTTCCTCAGCTCTAAAGCTGGTTGAAACAGTTACCTCTGTCATTTGTCTATTCAGTTGGACAAAATTTACAGAGTGCTAACATTCTGGCGCCACTGCCGGGGATGAATTTGAAAAATTTTCCTTAGGAAGAATGACATGGTTGAGTTTTGAGGTCTGAGAGCAGCAGACACTTAGGCACATATTGGCTATATTCTTGCTCTGGCAACTCCACATATCAAAAAATCAATTTGAAGGTGATTCCATTGATAGAAGAATCCCAAAATTTGAATTTTCACTGGAAAATCCATTCTCAATGCGAGTCTACTCAAGCTTCAAATGCAATTCAAAGATTCCACTAGAAGATGAGATGGATTGACATAGGTATGAAGAGGCATCATGGAAGAAAACAAGTACTTAAAATGGGATCTCCTCCAAAGCATTTTACTATTTTTTATAAGTTACTTTTTTTCCTTCCTTGAGCATGCCAAACAAGTTTTTCTTTACCTGTTGCATTTGGATGACAATCATGAAAAACTTGCGATCATTTATCCTCCTCTTAAAGTTACACATGCATACCCCAACTGTATCACTAATTTCGATAAGAGTTTTACAGCTGGGCCATGTGATGACCATGAACAAGTCGATAAACCTCATAAATCCAAGTCCGATGTCTCTTCCCCTGTTCCTAGTCCAACACCCTCCAAAGCCTAACATAGATATAAACCCTTAAATTTACCCCACAACCTTCATGATTTTCCTCCAAAACATTATGAGTGTCTGCCTATGTTTGATGGGGAACCTGATATCATCTCAGCTGAAAAGCACATCGAAGGGTTTGAACATTTTATAGATTTTTTTGAGATTGACCATTATGATGTTTGTATGAGAGCCTTCTCTCAATCGAAAGGAGACACCAAAGACTAGTTTAAACGTTTGCAGCCAGAGACAATTATCTCATGGGAGGAATTGAGGGATGTCTTTTTAAATTTTTTGGGTAGGAAGAAATATTTGGATCTACAACTTATAGAGTTCTATGCCTTAAAAAAGAAGAACAATGAAACTATTTCTATATTCAATAGAAGGTTTTCCGGTGTCTATTACAATTTTCTTGAAGAGATTCAATCCACTGAAACTACTGCCATGCTCCATTATACAACAACTCTTCATCCAAATTTTTCTTTCCTCCGGATGGAGAGGAGACCTAAGTCCTTACATAAAATGTTTAATGATGCCCATGATATTCAACACCACATCCAGGCATGTAAACCGATGCAAAAGGAGGGGTTAAATGTGCAAGAACATGAAAGTGAATATGAATAGAAAATAGTTGACTGGAATCCTGAGCATAGAATTGACAATATCATGGGCCCTCTTGAAGTTTCAAATGCTTATGATTGTGTTGAAAATTATATTCCACTTAGAATAGATGCTGACTTAGCTCCTGATCCATCCCATGACAAGCAGGAAGTTGATTGTTTTCTGTATTAATTTGTAGACAGACAAAAGATTACAAATTTGTTTGTTGAAGAATAGGTTGATGTTCCCAGATTGTTCTTGTTAGACGACGTTGCATATTGTTGATTTGTGTACCTCGGGAGGTGTTCCCCATGTGTTTTCCCTCCTTAGCACATGTGGGAAAGTCATTTGGCACTTTGTCCTAGTTACTTTATGTCTATTTGTACTTTGACTTTGGTTAAAGTGCATAATG
>JZKD02S1653432.1:386288-398591 GCA_000966675.3 Picea glauca
GTAATTTATCTAACATAAAAACTACTTGCAAGGGCACCCAATCATTGACAACAACCATAACACATCAGCAAAACCAAAACTACAGTTGGTTGTTATAAAACAGCAGAAAACAAACCTTATGATAGCAGAAAACTTAGTGTCTTAGCTTGGTCAAAGACAGACCAAGAAGACTGCTGATAGGACCTGGAATTTCTACACATATGACGTTGATTTGCCTGTATATGAAAAATATGAGGATGATCATGATATTGAAGACTTTCTTTTTCAGCAGTACGGTGAGGAGCAAAATATTAGATCAACTGAAGAGAATTATCTTCCCCTGTGCTTTACTACATTCAGGTTGTTGAAAGAAAATTCTCGGATTATTGTTGAGGCAAATTAATTTGTGTTGATGCAAAGTCACACCAAACCAACAAAACAAATTGACAAGATATTGGAACACTCTTCTCAGACGCTTGATGACCATATTCTTTGTTTTGAGGAAGACCTTGTAGATTCAGAAATACAATCATTGGTCGAAGACAAAGCTGAAGGTGAGCATGTCCAAAAACCCAAAGAGATGAAAAAATGTACCTATGATGATACTGGAAAAAATGAAGAAGTTTGTGAGTCAGGTAACAAAACTTTTCCATTGTGTTTTTCCTCATTCTAACTGTTGAAACAAAATGGCTTTTCAAATCGAAAAATATCCAAGCATGAAGTCAAAGGCGAAGAAAACAGCGGGATTACAGATAAAAACTCTCTCCCCTTATGTTTTTATTTGTTTGAATGGTTAAGAGAAAATCATGAAATTTCAGAAAAAAATAAGGACTTCTAACTATATTCACAATAGCATTGTTTTACGTGAAAAAGGTTGTCATCATTAAAGAACACCAACTACAATTGCATGCATTGCATGATCATTACTTGGAAGGGTATTTCGATTAAGAATTTCAATCTGGTCTTAATCATCAGATTAAAGAAGAAGTTGATCAAGAAATTTTTATCAAAGGTCTTTTCCTTTCTCCCAGAACTAGTGCAGATGTTCAACAATATTACCAGCAAGACAAGGTATTTCAAGATTGCTTTTCTTCCCCTGAGAATGATGTACTGTTCCAATTTCTAAACAGCATAGACACAAGCAAAGATTTTGAAAATAAATCCATGAGGACTCTAGACTGTGAATTAATTCATGATGTCAGTTTTTTGCATTTGCACGAATATTATGAGCAAGAACTTATTTCTATTAATTCATTTGAATGTCAATATGGTAGCCCTCAAAAAAATTTCTAGAAGTTTAATGAAACCGAATCATAATTGTTTGATGAACAAAAGGATAGCCTTGATGCACATAATATGGTTGTCATATTTGAAGAATGTATGGATTTTTTTTCTTGAGATGCATGGAGAAGTAGACAAACCAATTGTTGCCATTTCATTTGAAAATGTGCTCAAGACAAAAGAAATAAAGCAAGAACAACAAACACTTACAAAAGAATCTTGCATTTTTGTATTTGCGCATCAAGAAGAAATAATTTTTCATGGTTTTCAAGATCCGGTGGCCATCCTATTACAGTCATCAGTGAAGGAGGAGTTTGTTTCATTCATAAACTCATATTTTGAATTCAAATTTTGTTTTCAGCTACCATCTTCTACATTTTTCTTCCTTCTTAAGAAAGATGTAAGCGGAGAAAAATCAGGAAGCCAGTTGCTTGATTTGTTGCATTGGCACTTTAGCATCACTTGATTGAGTGTTCATTTCAACATTTTTAGGGTACGTAGGAATGCACGAATAAGATTTCCATACAAGCCTTCTTCAATTTATATTTCCATTATTTTGTACAGTTAGTTTCAATAGTATATTCAGTGTTTGGTACCCATTTGAGAACGACATGCAGAGTTTGGACTTTGGCAGACACTAGTGATATGGTAGGAGCAGGGTATACAGATATGTTTTTGGATCAACGCAATGGATTAGGCACCAGGTCTACAATTTCTTTGCTACCTCACAGGGAGGATAGCATCCCGAGTTAGAGCCTATGTTATCACCATAACAATTTTCAGACAAGATCCGAGTCTCGGGAATCTAGCAAGAGCTACATCGTCGCAAGAGCCTGATAGTTTGGAGAATTGATGATTTAGAGGACCAAGGCATATCTGGCGGCGTATGGACAAATATAGCGGAGGCGCAAAAGGCATAACTCGACAGACCGTCGATTGTAAATCGACCCAGATCAATGACTAGTGGACATATTGGGCGGTGAACTTGCACGAGATTTAATCATATAAGGCCGGATTGGGGAAAACCATTATGGTTTTTAAAATGGACGCACGACACCTCCAGAGATACATTGAAGCGAAAGGCGGTTTGCCTGAAACCACTTTTTCCAAATCCACGATGTCACATGTTCCAATATGTCAAATCAACCAGTTGTGGGGCAGGTGGTGGCTGGTCAGAATCACCTCGTTTCACTTGTTTGGTACTTCACAACCGTATGATGCCAGGTGAACACCACCATATAACGAACTCAAAAGCTAATCATTTGAAATGGATTGGCCAAGCGTGGTGAACCAACGTACCTGTAAGAGAATATGTCAGTGATTCATGATTGGAACTCTATAACTATCGATTCTCAAGTATGGAGACATCATCTCATCCATAAACGAAGTAATCTCCAATTTGCTCGACTCTCTGATTTCTGTAGGAACATTTCCGTGTCCACGAAATTGGGATACATGGACAAAGCTATATCCAGTGAAACTGGTCATTCAGGCAACATGGAAGATTTACTTACGAGTAAGAAGGAAAGGGTAATTGCACGTATATTAGCGACTAAATTCCACACAGAACCTACTACAGACTCAAGATTGGAATTTAGGCTAAATCCCATTATGAGGGATCTAGTCATCAACATGCGAGTTGTAAAAAAGAAACGGAGAAAATGACAAAAGAAAGAAACCATAGTTGAAACAGCTGAAAGTGTTGGAGAGAATCAACCGACTTGGTTGGATACTCTAAAGGAGGATATCGTTAAGATAAAATAAACTCTCAGGTGGAGACAAGTACATCCCAACAAGTTTTGGACAGATGGCACCTAGTTATGATGAACCTGTTCCTAACGGTCCCTCTAAAATAGGGTAACGGTTATTATAAATCATTCCTCCTTTGTAACTTATCTCTAATCTTAGAACGATGAGAAGTCTGAATGTTTTGAATTCCATGAAGAAACCTTATATATATATGAGTCTTGTTTTCCTCTCATAATATGTATTTCATGTAAGCATACATTTCATTTGCACTTCTTTCTGTCTAAATTGGAGATTTAGAGGCCCATAATTCATTATTTGATGCTCTTGGCTTAACAAATTAGACTATGTTTCTTTCTTATTAACTTATTCAAAATTAATCTCCATAATGCTCTGATGTAGTTATATGTTTCTTTTTCTCTAATGTCATGCAAAATTTCCAGGTATAAACTCAGACTTGTTGCTTGATTTAGCCTTTTCCTCTGAATAGTTCTCAAGTTTGATAATGTACTCTATTTATTCCAGACCCCATACCCCAAATGTTATCTTCATTTCTCCAGTTATTTTATTAAAAACCCCCAACACAAACCAAATCTAGCCACCAATTTCCAAAGAAACATCGAGTGACATGAGAGAGCCCTCTCTGAGTTGAGCAGGCTAGTGCCTCAGCTCTAAAGCTAGTTGAAACAATTACCTCTGTTGTTTGTTTATTTAGTCGGACAAAATTTACATAGTACACGTGTGAAAAAGGGCGTTGGTCAGAATTACTTACCGAATACGGTTTTGAGATTAATTACATTAAAGGAACGGTGAATAGAGTGGCAGATGCATTGAGTCAGAGACCACGTGTATTCTCGGTAATACCTCTTAAAATGAATCTTCAAGAAAATATTCTAGCGTTACAGATAGACGATGATTGGTACAAGGAAGTTAAGGAAAACATTGAACAAGATACGATGATGGTACCAAAGTTTGAGGGATATACATTGGAAAATGACGGATTGTTGAGATATAACAACAAGATTTACATACCTCCTAATGATGAATTGAGAAGTTTGATCTTAAGTGAAGTGCATCAAGCAGTGTACATGGCTCTTCTAGGAGTCATGAAGATGAAGGCAGACCTTAAGCCTTTATTCTTCTGGAAATGAATGAAAGAAGACATAGTTAGTTATGTGGTGAGATGTCTAGAATATCAACAAGTGAAGGATGAACATAAACATCAGACAGGATTATTATAGCCACATGCTATTCCGAAATTGAAATGGGAGGTCATTTCAATAGAATTTATTATTGGTTTTCCATTGACGACAAGGAGACATGATTCATTTTTTGTGGTAGTTGACACTCTGATGAAGAGTGCACACTTTATCCCTGTACGTACAACATATTAGGCGCTAGAAATATCTAGAGTGTTTTTCAGCAAGATTGTTATATTACATGGTGTACCAAGAAGGATCATATCCGATCAAGGATTGGTTTTTACAAAAATATTTTGGACCAGTTTCCAAGAGGTTTTGGGAACACAACTGAACTTTAGTACACCATATCACCCTGAGACAGATGGGCAGACATAAAGAATGAAAAATTTTTTGGAGTATATGTTGTGTATGTATGTAATGGACCAACATAAACGTTGGGAAGATTTGTTTCCACTAGTAGAGATTGAATACAACAACAACTACCAAAGTACCATCATGATGGCATTGTTTGAGTTTCTTTACGGGCAACCATGTCGGATGTCGTTGAGTTGGGACAAACTTGAGGATAGGGTACTGGTAGGAACCGAAGTGATACAAGAAATGAAAGAACAAATCCAATCGACAAGACAAAGGATTAAAGAGTTATGTCGATGCACATTGCGTTAACCGTAGTTATGAAGTTGGTGACCGAGTTTTCTTGCAGGTGAAACCGCACAAGTGTTCAATCAAGTTTGGAAACAGTGCTAAACTCTCTCCGAGGTTTGTGGGACCTTTAGAAGTTGTGGAAAATGAAGGACCCATGGCTTATCGACTAGAATTGCTTGATTCTTTGAGCTGTATGCATGATGTATTTCATGTATCTGTTTTGAGACATTATGTTAGTGATCCTACACATGTGATTAACATGAGTTCTTTGTAGGTGTCAAACGATGGTGCTATCACGACAGAGCCAATCTGCATTCTGGAACATCACATTTGACAACTACGACGTAAAATAGTTGATCAGGTCAAGGTCCAGTGGGACAATTATAGTCTACACTCAGCTACCTAGGAGGACGCATATGATATGTATCAATAGTTTCCTTACCTGTTTGATAGATTAGATATATAGATCTATGTCAAATACTTTTATTTACTACATTTTATATGTTGTACAACTTCAGGATGAAGTTTGAAACAAGAGGGGGTGTATGTAACATTTCTCTCTACTGAGCACATGATATTGACTTATTCTTTGAGGACACTTGTGTGGAAGTGATCCAGTTATGGTACATGGTGATTTTGTTTCGATTATGGATTAATCATGATGATGATTATATGGTGTGACTTATTTTTTTCGATATATATGTATTGAAAGATGCTATTGATGAGTTTTCCCTGAGTGTACAGGACACTTGACAGATTGTGGATGTCGATGGCATCAACAGACTACATTGGACTTTTGATTCAGTCAGGGAGTGGATTGTGTTGGGTTTGAGTATTCATTTTACGCATATGTGACATATGATTTATTTAGTATGATTATGTCTATGGATCAGTGAAAGTGTTTTGTCAATGGATGCAGGCTGACGATGCTTGCTAATCAAACTCACATAAGGCGTAAAGGGGCCCTACACAGAAACCAGATATTGAGGTAGAGGTGTGGCAGCGTCCCTGTCACAACCTATTAGCACTCTCGTCGTGGCTTGAATTGTAGGTTAACAATTACCTAGTTTGAGAGGTCCACAATGTCATGAGGGCAGAGTGAGATAGCCACTCATGAATATTTCTAAGGGGCGCACAATAAGGCATAGTCATTATTCCTTAGAATCCCTTAGTCTCTCACAAGGTCACCCGAGGGGAGTGTCGGCTCCAAGGGTTGGACAAACTACCAAAACTAGTCAATGGCGAGTGGCACCCTTGGAGCATGGAGGTGTGTCTTGAAGGGAGGGTCACGTAATTTAAAAAATTGAGTCAATAAATCTAGGTGGCCTAGAAAACATTGAATTGATTGACCACGATGGATTAAAATAATCAATTAAAGAGTGAATCTATTAATTATTAATCCTAATAAAAATCTAACCCTAATTCTAAAACTAAGTCTAAGACTAGGATTAGTTAGGAGACTAAATTTAATCTACAAATTTAATTAAAAGAAATAAGATAAACCAAATTAGGAAAAATGTAAATAAATCTAAAGATTGGATAAATAGCACGTGTGTGCATGGAATTAATATTTTGGATTTTTAATTTAGAAGAAATAACAACATGGGAGAATAGGAAAACACTTGGAAAAATAATCTCGAGTCAACCTACCACTAGTTTAACTAGAAGAAGACTCTTAATCAAACTCTAACTAATATCTAGTTAGGAGACACTCATTAAAAGAGAATCTGGGGAATAAAGGGACAACTAAGAGAGAAAATAGGAACACATCGGAGGATGTGAGGGAAATTGACTTTTTTAAATAAAATAAAATTAGTAATTACTTGTGCAACTTGGGGAGAGTGTGACAAGTGTGAGGGTGAATAATCCTAATTTATTTAATTAAAAAGTTAATTAATATGTACATGTGGACATGTGTCAAAAAATAAATTTATATAAAAAAATGGTCTAGCTGACATACCAGAATCGCTATGTCTAGCTGACATACCAGAATGGTCTAAATTTATTTAATTGTTAATGGACATATCAGATGGTCTAGATGACATACCAGAATCGTCTAAATTTATTTAATTGTTAATGGACATACCAGAATTGCGAAATTCAACTTGATCACTGTCTTGGTTGTCATTTCATAAGTTAATTAGTTACTATTTTGTTTAGATGTGTTGATGTAGTGAATTGGCTCATGTTTGGTGCATAGAGAAGAATGTCTTGATATGTGTGGGTCAGGAAAAAATTTCATTAGAGGAAGGACTTTCTGTCCTTGTTGCGTGTGATTAATTTTGTAGAAGACACCCAATTATGTGTGTTATTAAAACCTTTTCGAATTCTTTATTGGGGCGATTCTGGTGTTTGAGTTTTTAAAATTGATCATTGGTTGTGTGAAGGAGAAAAATCCCTCGTGGGTAAACTCCTCTGTATTATACAGACCTGAACCCAAGTCTATTACCAAGAGAACTAATAGGAAGCTATTACAGTCGTTTAATATGTGAGTTGTAATTTGATTGGTGATTTCTTGTGTAAAATAATGGGAAACCTTGAGCACGCCCTTTATTTTCCGTGGTCATTTTTGAATTGTTGAGCTCTGACTTATTGCTGTCAAATTTTTGTGTGTGAATTTTGTTTTTCCTCTGCCTTGATTATCGTCCAGAAGTAAGAATGCATCTGCGTTAGCTCCTTTTGATTTTAAACTTGATTCCCAAGTGTTGTGGTGGATAGGTCCGATGTGTCTGTTCTTGTTATCCTATTAGTTTTATTTCAACGGACTGGAATAGGCACCATATTTTTTTGTGCACCAGATTAAGCTCTGGAATAGAGTCCGGAACTCTGTTGAATTGGAAAGTTGTTAGTTAACCTCCTCTCCTAGGTTCAATCCCTTTAAGTGACTGTTGATTAATAGTAAGGATGGTTTATTGATGGGATTTATGTAATTGTTGCTGACACAAACTTAATGTAAAGTGCCCCTTGCAAAGATTAACCCTCCTATTAAAAACTTAGTTTATAATGAAAGTTCATGTCTAACTTTAATAATTTGGAACGAACTAAGATCTTCTTTTAGTTCCTTAGATATGGACATGAAGGTTAGCATGTGATTCGTATTTAGTGCTTACTAAGTTTTGGGTCCTACCTTAATTTCTTTTTATGGATTTAAAAGTCATCCCTGAGTTCTTCATTTTTATTGTTTAAGTAAGACTTTGGTATTATCTAAAATCCCTTATAATGGATATATAGGATGGTATATGAAGACTCTTTGTAGTGTTTAACATGTTGATTTTTTTTAGATTCTTTTTAAAAAGGAATATGCAAGCAGCTCTAATTTTTATCATTTGCTTTTAGGATTGATCTCTTATAGTTTTTAATAATATTTAAGGTAGCATTGAAGTCTTTAAGTATAGCATTAAGAAGATTTGCTTCTTATGGAATCAGAAGATTTGCTTCTTATGGAATCGTATAATTGAATGTATAAATTAGTATTAAATCTTTATGTGTTTCTTAAGAAGCATTTTAATCTTCTTATGGGGTTATAAATGATTATGTTAATTAACATTTGAATTTTTATGCATATTACTTAATAAGGATTTGGGTTTTCTCTTAGTTATTTACAAATGGATATGTAATTTAGTATTTCTTGTTATATTGTGTAATAATATATTTTATCTTAATAAGATACATAGTGAGCTACATAAAGGGTTGTACCTTGTTACAATATCTTCAAGTATTGATAAATGATACTTGACCTGAATGAACCTGACATTGATAAGTTACTAATGGTGAGCGTAAATAGATTTCTAATTATTACAATGATCTTACTTATGTTCTCATAGTTTTATTAATACTTATTTCTTTTTCTCTTCCTCAATTTGCACTTAATTATTGTTGAATGAAGGATTAAGTAGAATATATGATTCTTTCACCATGAAGAAATGATGGTTAATTATGGTTGATGAAACTAGTATGGAAATTGATTTATGTTTGGATTAAGGGGATTTAGACACCTCCTTGTTCCTCAGAACAGTCGCTAGTCATGAGACCTTAAATGGTTAAAATCAATTAGATGAATCGTAGACTTGAGCATTTCTTATGTGCCTTGGAGGTCCTAACCTTGCAGGATAGGCTGGGTGGTTAGTTTCCTTATGTATCTTTATGTGACTTGGTTGATTGAAGAATAGTGATGTGGCTTCCAGTTGATTGTGATAATTTGGTTTGTGTAGTTCTTAATCTATGTTGTGACACTTGTCCTAACGTTGTTTGTTTTAAAAACAAAAACTTTTTACCTCTTTTGTTCATCACTTTTGTTTTCATAACAAAGGGTTCATTACAATGTACTCGGCCCATGCCGAGGTAAGTGAAAATGAGGGTTCCTTATTGCTAAACCATGAGTTCATTGTTTATCCCAAGTTGAAACAACATATAGAGGTACTCTTCCTATCCATTGCACTTCCTGCCCAGTCTGAATATGTGTACCCCTGCAAATGCACTATGTGAACTTTGATATATCTTAGTCCAAAGTCCATTGTACCATGAAGATGCCTCAACACATGATTTTCTACCACCCAATAAACCCTCCTCGATTCCACCATGAATTGGTTGAGTGTATTCACTGGAAAGAAAATATTTGGCCTAGTGTTGATTACATATGTCAAGGACTTGATCAACTGCATGTACAAAGTGGGATCCACCAACTCATCCTTAGAAACATTAAGCATCCTTAAGTTAACGATCATAGGTGTAGACATCGAAATGTAATCCTCCATCCTGAATTTCTTCAAGATCTCAACTACAGACTTGCTATGCCCAAGCACTTAACTTTGCTCATGACATGCAAAGCACTTAACTTTGATCATGTCAATCTTCCTTTGTGAAGATGCTCCTCCACCCTGGTTCTACTTGGATTTACCCTTGCCCTTCTTTTCTTGCTCAACTAGAACAATATTATACGCATCTCCACTTGTGTGCTATCCACCAATTATAGATTCCTCCCAAATCTACTTTTTGGTAAAACCATCCCACAATCTGGCCCAATTAGGAAACTTGTCTCTGGAAAGGATACCTATCACAAATATATCCCACTTCTTGGTTCAACCCTTCAGTGCTAATTTTACAAGTTCCATCTCATCGACGACTTCCCCAATAGCTGACAATTCATCATGAACCTATTGAATCCTTGTGAAGTATGAGACTACAGTTTCATATTTGTTTGTCTTAATACTTCTTAGCTATAGAAATAAACAAAAAGGAACTTAGCCTTGAATGGAATTCCATTTAATCCATTTACTCATCTCAATTGGAACAATTTCCAAGATCTGTTTATATAGTTCTATAAAAGAAATGGATTTTTACCTTTGTAATTCACAATCTACTTTGTCTTGCAGCAGTCCATGTATGGTAGCAATAATAATAACATAAAAAAAAAATTAAAAAAAATAATACCACCACCAATCCACATTGACACCTTATTGCAATTTTTGTAAGCAAAAAGTGTAGATAATCTGTAGTGTCTAGTATTTTAAGTATTCAGGTTGAAATTTTCTTCTTAATCCCGTAAATTTATAGGTAGCTATAAATTTGTTACATCTACATGTCATTTTAAATTTGCGCCGTCCTAATATTTGGTATACTTATTGTTCTTAATTTACTAAGGTACATATGGATGTAAATGCGGATGTCTTTAGAATATGAAATTGTAGCCAATGAAGGGAATTACGCCTTTGGCATAGTTAGGGGTAAAAAATATTCTACATTTTCTGAAATCCATCATGAAATTATGGATGATGGAGTCATTGGATATCCTTTTGAGTTTGTTGGTAGTAAAGGGCACTCGTTAAATCCAAAGAAATAGGGAAAATGGAGAGTGGAAACAAAAACTATAGTTGTCAAGAGGAAACTAGACACATTGGAAACTGAAACATTTGGATCAGGTGTAGTGAAAAAGCTCCAAATGTTGGAAACATTGGTGAGCATGCGGAGGAACCTATGAATAAAAAACCAATATTTGAAAGTGCATCAGAGTCTGTACAACAAGGTAAATCTATTGATCTTGTTGTATTAGCAGCTTGGAAAAACAAAGTGAATGGTTTAATGGAACGATTTTTGGGGAGAAGTGTAGTCTCCAAGTATCTTTAGAAAAGGGAAAACCTCAAATAAATATCTTGTGTGAAAATTGCGGTGTTTCTTAAGGAACATGGGAAATATCACTAACATCTTGAACCTTTATCAACTTCAAAAATTCTCATATAAGATCAACAACTCATCAACGTAACATTTTAGTGGTGGAAAATAGTCAAATTCCTTCATGTAATGATGAAGCAACACGAAAAAAAATGGTTGGAGATCGATTTGAGATTGAGCAAGCAATCAAAATTCTAAATGATTTCAACAAGACACGTGATCTTGATTTGTTCAAGGTGGTGGAAGCAAGACTTGCAGAATACGAGGACAAGAGAAAAGTTAAAGTGGAATGTACACGATGTGGTAAATGGTTTTGTTTAGTGTCTGCTAGTGGTAATATTGTCAATTATTTGAATGAACACATGAAATCAAAGGAGCATATTACTTCTTTTATAACCCTATAATTTATAGGATCAACTGTTGATTGTAATTTTTTCCCTTTAGTGTTTTTGACTTGTAGATAGTGTTGCATTCTAAAAAGAGAAAAGAAAAGAAAGGAAAAACAAAAGAAAAGAAATGAGAAAAACAAAAGAGGGCATAGAAGAAAATGGATAAAAACCCCATGAAATGACAATGACTTGATCCATACAGTTTAAACATGGCCAATTCTTTTAAATTTAAGTATTTAGGATTAGTGAATAAGCTTGGATAAACTGTCTAACCTTAGACAAGTAATCAGATTAATTAGTGAATAAATTTTACCAAACAGTCTAATCTTGGTCAAATAGCCCCTAGGTAGAGTATTTTCTTAGTCCAACAGTCTAAGTTGGGCTAAAGGTGCAAATGAATAGGTCAGGACATAGGTTAGTCAACTTCCTTTCAATAAAACATGTAAGATAATCGACAAAAATGCATGACTTTTTATGATGAAATGGTTTTATAACCCCATGGTGATAAAAAAGCAAAAGAAGCAGTGCGCAAAACCCATAAAAAGTCATTAAGCCTAAGTTCTGCATCATATATTGAATTGCGCCCTGGATATTAAAGATCGGGCTTAGATCTACGATTGAACTGTTGGCGCCCAGATCTACGGATCAGAAAAGACTACGGACCCCCTCGATCATTTGACCTTTAATGGTGAAGGGAGGTCTGAAAAGGTAAGTAAAGGGTGTGCTCAGATCTATGGTTCCCCCACCAATGCGCAAATGGACGGCTCTAAAAATATTCTGGACCCCCCGTGACTGTTTGACCTTTAACGGTGGGGGGGGGTCTGAAAAGATGTTTAAAATGTGCGCTCAGATCTACGGTCATCCCATCAGCGCGTAATCAGACGGTCCATGGG
>JZKD02S1653432.1:412610-432303 GCA_000966675.3 Picea glauca
CCGTTCAACCTTTAACGATGGGGCGAGGGTTCGAAATGAAGCCAAGTCCAGGCGAACCCCATCCCAACGCAACATCACCTCATTGCATCCTAACTCCCCTCTCCAAGCATTTATCACCTACCATTTTTACAAATCACCACCACCATCCCAAGGTATCACATCCCACAACCACCCTCTCCAAGTTCCATGTCATGACCCCGTCAGCACGTCCCATCCATCTAACCTTTACAGGTCATATCTTCTCGTTCACCCCTCAATCACCAGTCTACACGTCAATCGTCTTCACACGTCAGATGTCCTTCACCTTACCCTGTCACGCTCTAAATGACGTGTTGGCCATTTATGGCTGGTCACATACCCGTTGTTCATCTGATCTATCCTTTTTTGCCCAACGGATACCCATTCACTCAAATTCAACCTCGTTTCGGTCAGTTCCCATTCCATTCATACTCCCTGCATATTAGAGACTCATTTTCCTTCACCTATACAACACCTCATCCAACCAGAGTTTTTACCTACTAACGTGCGTTCAGTGTGCAGGTACCGGAGGAAATCTATGGCACCCAAAAGTAAAAAATCAAATGTAGAGGAAAATCCTTTTTTCCCACCTCCTGCTGATCTCGACCGGATCCCATTAGCATACAAAGACTATCTAATCTCAGACACCAGGTCTGAATTCGACTTTGCTAAGCTACAGTCATGGTTCAAAGACACCTTCATTGATAAGAGAGATGAAATCGGGATTTGGTAGTCAAATCTCCTGAATTCGCCCTCAAATGCCAAGCATATTACCTCCCTGATCAAAGAGCCATAGTATATTCATCTGGAGAAACCATTTTCCTTATTCCACTCGACGCCATCGATCAGATGATGCAAGTACCTAGAGTCGAACCTCGTTCTCCCTTCACAATTGAAATTCTGACAGAATTGTATCAGAACCTGACGTTTCCCCAAAGAGCACAAATCTTCGAGTTGTTCCTTCCACAAGATGCCCAATTCCCTGAGAAGAATCGCCCCTATCACTCATCCATATTTTCCGAAAAGGGAAATTAGATTATCTCAACACTATGTTGTTTTCTCAGTTACTTCTTAGATGAATGGGTGGATGAACCTGTCGTAGGTTTCCTCTCCATTTTCTCTACTGAAGAGAAAGTGGCCACCCATTTCGACTACAACGGTTTCTTGGTCGAGAACCTACACGACCAGCTGGCAAATTTCTCTTCAAAAGGCATGTTCCGGTATTCCTCAATACTGGCCTACATGTTAATGTTTTATCAAGCAGAAAAATTTTCCTTTCACATGCAGAAGATGGACAAGGAAGGAAAACCTCAAGAAGTCACTTTATGGATGTCGTTGTTTAAGAGAAGCTCCACCGAGTTCACTTTTAAACAATTCATTGAGTTGTTTTATCACCCAGTTGTAAGCATGATTAGTGGAAGACCTGAGCCGAGGATAAACGAGGAGATCCAAAGATTTCTGCACCTTTCAAATCTCGCAAAGACTGGGGATTGGTTCCTATGCCAGAATCACACAGAAATCAGAGTGTATGGGTGTGAACTAGATCCATACAAGTTACCCAAGTATGTGCCTATTTGAATATTCGCACTGGAGTATATTCGTCATATGATAAACTCAGATGAAATCCATTTTGTGTCTCTAAAGAAAAAACAACAGATGAGGATCAAAGGACAAATAGGGCCATTTTTCTGCAACGGTTGAGTTGTTTGGGAAGAGGCAGATAAATTATTGAAGGAAATGAAATTCAACACCAGTTTTATTTGGCGATATGACCCCAGTGGGATCATTGCAGAGATGAGATCCAAGAACAAAAGTTCACCTTATGCTCACACCCTCAAACCAGAAATTGAAAAGTATGTGAACTAGACAGAATGGGAAGCAAACACTCTGGTAGATACAAATCCACAGGAATCTCCTTCAGCCTCTTTTTCACTGACTACCACTCCATAGGTACCCAAGGAAAAAATGCTAAGAAAGGATGATTCACCTTCAATCACTGAGGTATCAACAGAAGATTTTTAGGTATACAACAAGAAACCCAAAACCACTCATGCCACTCACATGTCTGGTGAGGAAGAGCCCTACTCTGCCACAGTGATTGAAAGAATACAATAGGTGGTATCAACTTCTTATTCAAAGAAGCAAACTGAGATAGTTGTGACCACCCAAACTCCACAAGGATCTGTACCTCTAAGCATTTTTGAAAAATATGAAATGATTAAAAAGAAGAACTAGATGCTGACCAACAACATCTACTCTCAGTTCTGGAAGCAAATCTCCATAGCACAACACAGACTATTGTAATCCTTTGACACATAGAAAGGAAGAATGCATCTGGCATTTCTGCAAGCACATGTGCCTCAACCCAAAGAGATCACTGACTACAAGAGGTCAACTATTGTTTTTGACACCAAACATGTCCATCCAGCTGACTAGATGGATTTGCACAGACAGACTGGAGAAATGGTATTTTCCACATTATCACATGCTTCCTCTACCGCAGCTAAGTTATAGGTATCTTTAAGAAATTTTTAGACCCAATTGAAGTTGGAAAATATTTCTTCTTTTGCAAAAGACAACAAAGTGAAATCCTTAGAGGAGTTGGCGCTCAAGATCGGGTACGATCCCTCAAATGTAAAAGCGACAGAGGAGATGATAAAGAAAAAGAATGCTGACATTGCATCTCTAAGAAAACAGCTGAAATTTCCACCAACAGAAGATTCACAATCCAAAGAACTAGCTAAAGAAAAAAACGAGAAAGAAGAATTGCTGAAATTTATCATGCAGCAGAACGCACAGCTCAGGGAAATGGAGGCAGAGTTGGAAAAGTTATTAAAAGATAAGGAACAATCGACCCCGATGGAATTCATTCCATTGAGTGTAGTTCCCATCGCAAAAGTTAGTACAACAACTATGCCAACAACCACTACAGCAGAAATTCCATCAACAACTCGATTAACAGCATTGGAAAAGACCGTGGAGCTAGCAAAGTCCATGGAGGAAATGAATCTGTAGGGAACAAAGATCAATATGTTGAAAATGGAGATTGAAATTCTATAGTAACTTAAGTATTCTTTCCAAACAAGATACAATGTTGAGAGACAGGCAGCAAAGAAGCTTAGGAAGGAAATACAATAGCTCCAGAAACAAACAGTGGCAGGAAAGACATTAATTGAGGCTAAGGAAAATATATAGACAGACATCTCTAATTCCATAAACGAGATGTGGCCCATGGTGCAAATCATGTTTGAACAACATGATCTGGTGTTGAAGAGTAGGCAGGCCATTAACAGGATAAGAACAGAGCTGGATGAGATGCCCTCGACAGCCAACGAGATCATCAAGATTTTGAATTCAAAAACCAAGGAAGATCTTGAAGAGCTAAAAGTTGAAGACATGATAGAAACTATCCTTGAAGTCAAAAGAGTGTTGACCAAGAGAGGATTAATGCTGCAGTTGGAGGATAAAGCTTAGAACATGGACATTGGGGTTGAGATATTTTTTAGCAAGATTGTAGCCTTGCAAAAATAGGGTCTTCCTAATCTACGTGTCCTAAATGATAAATTAATGACTTTGTCCAATTACAAGCAAAAGATCACCACCATGGCCAAAGATAGTTCCAAGTTTTCAGGGATATAGAGAAGCATCATAAGCAAAGTGTTCCTCGAGACTCTGCAGCATGACCTCAACATACAACACGAAATCCAGTACATCTTCCTCATCAAGCCGACTTTTGCTAAGTACACCTAGATGGACGAAGTCTAGCACCGTCTATTGAAAGTTACCATCCCAAGCACACAAAGATAAGATGAGTTGTGCGATTTGATTGAGTAAAGGTAAAGCCTTGTCCAACTCAGCATACAACAAAGTTAAAGTCATTTGAGTGACTCACCAATGGTCTTCCCCGAAATCAGCGTGAGAGATTTGACACATCATCATCAGTTACTACATTTCTGCATCTTGTTAGCTAGTTAGTTAGACTCAGACTCTATCACGTCCTGATCATTAATGACAGGGTCGTTGTAACTTTTATTATAAATATTTCCAACTTAGAAGTATTGAGGGTTGTTGATCTTTATGTCCAAGAAAGCTCTAATCGCTGTAATTTTTATCAAGAGGTTATTCTAGTAATACAAAGAGAAGTTTCACGGGATTCCTGCGTGTTAATTGTTGGTGAAGTTTCCTCTATCCACGTCAAAGTTTTTTCCTTCTCAGTTATCATATTATCTTTCTAAATCTAATCTTTAAAAGAAGTTAAAGTTGAAGAATTTGCCATTGTGTACTCTATTCTTAATCTTTTATATATTTAAATGTTTTTCTTCTGATGTTATAACAAAGAAATTCTTAAATGCTTTTTTGTTTTAACTGATATCTCACCTTTTCCAGCAATACAACATTTTATTTCTAAAGAATCCAACATTAGCACTATCTCGCCCTATAAAACGAATATTAAAAAAAAATTGTCTTTAACCTCTATCCTTTAAAATAGACCCCATAGCCCAATGGAAGCGTAATCGATATTCAACCATTTCATTTAAAAACAATACAAACAACTCGGTTATATTCTTTCTAACTAGCCTAAAATCTTGAAAATCCAAACAAATCTGAAACTCACAAAGAGATCCCTCTCTGAAACTGGTAGGGATAGCTCCCAGTTTCGAAGTTGTTGGTTAAGTTTACCTCTGGTAAATTTCTTCTTACCTCACAACAATCTCTAGGAATTGATAGAGTGATAACAACTTCTACAGATGAGTTTTTTCATAATACAAATAGGTCTAGGATTGGCACAACCGACAGACCTAAGAAGCATACCATTGAGAAGTCCCATCAAATTTTGACTAGGTTCTTGGGTCCATCATCACCATCAGTATTACATATGGGTTCTACAAATCCAAGTGCTTCTGCTTCAGGTGTGTTAATTATGCAAGTTGTAATTTAATTCCTTTTTTAATTTGAATGTGCACATTATTTTATTTGTTATCTTTTTTAAACTAGTTCATTTTTTAATGTATTTTTCATATTATTGTAGGTCATTTATCTCCCTTCAAATTACAATGTTGGGGGTATTTTTTCATGAGAAAAACACCTCCATGTAGTAGAGAGCTCTTCTACCTATAATATTGTTTAAATATTGTAACTTTGAAGAATATTCTACCTAAGAGAGAGTTGAATAATATCATTATATTATATTTAATTAGGCCCTATTGTGCCTTAGTAAAAGTCGACCCTATTCTATCTTGATAGTTAAATGTTATTAAGAGGGTAAAGTGACAGGTTGGCCTAGACCTAATTATAGGCTGGCCAGACCACTATTTATAAGAGAGGCCAGTGCCTCATTTGGACATACCCACTAACTAGCTCTGTAGTGTGCAAGTCTTGGAGGAGAACCTACTACAACTGGGGGTGACGTCATGGAGGGTTTTTTTCTATGTCTTGGTATCTCTTGGTTAAGTCATGTGCTACTCTTTCCCAGTGAAGGAGTAGAGGAGGATATTATGCTTTTTTTATGGTCTATTTATATTGAGGAAGTTTTGTTTGGTTTTCTTCCACATGAGGGTTTTCTAGGATCATCTATCTGTCTCTATTGTTTTTGTGATTGTCTCTCTTTTAGTGATCTTATTTATGCAGCTAATGTGCTAAATGATTGCAATAATAAAGAAGAACCGTAATTGCTAGATGTATAAGTAAAACATCAACATGGTATCAAAGAAGGCCTGAAAGAGACCAACTCAAAGTTTATAAGAAGTGACTAGCCTCAATGCACCCTCTCTAAAATCCAGTTTTCAGTATTGCAAATGTTGCAGAATTAAGATTTCTGCATAAAACCTAAGTGTGATGTTTTCCCTATTTAAGGAAGATGTTGAGGGAAGTAACCACATCTAGGAGCTCTCCCTAGGAGGGCACATCTAGTCCTTGGATCAGAATTATGAAATTTGAAGTTTGAAAAATTAGGGTTTCCTAAAAAAACCCTAAGTTGCAGTTGCAGTTGCAGTTGCAGTTGTAGTTGTAGTTGCAGTATTAGTTGCAGTTGCAGTACTAGTTCCTTTGTATCAGTTCCTTCATGCCAGTTGCAACACCAGTTGCAATACTATTTGTAGTGAAATTTGTTGTGAAGTGTTGGGACTGATTTTTATTGTCCTAGTGTGCCTTACCCTATAAAATATCCAACTACCTTTAAATTAAAAGTTGCAACACCTTTGAAGTTTTAAAGGTTTGTTATTTATTTCCGTTGTTGTCGGATGGTTCCATTAACTGTCGATACTGTCAGAGGTATGTACTTACATATGTTTAAATTGTATCATTACTATTGTTGGAACAAATATTGAAATTTTGGCTTTCGGTAGCTTAGGAGGAAAAAAATTATAGTGTTTAGCTACCGAAAGTGCAGACTTTCGGTAGCTTAAATCTCAGGTTTCATATTCCCTTAGCTACCGAAAGTGTAGATGTGTTTTCAACCAGAAATCAAGTCACGAGGAAGCATGAAAAGAACACAATAAACGGCAATAAAATCACTATAATAAGGTTTTACATAAATTCCACATCACCATTTTAGGTTTTCGGCAGTCGGGGGTTTGGCCGACATAGAGATTTTGACTATTGCTCCATTTCCCCGAAACCTGAAACCCGAAATCGGGGTTTCGGGACTTTCAGTGGCTTATGGCGCTCTGAAATCGCACTGTTAGATTCCAAAAGCCAGGACTTTTGGTGGCTAAGATACCCCTATTTTCGGCCTGGTAGCCACCGAAATCACAGGTTTTTTCCAGTGACAAAAATACCTTAGAAAAACTCAATTTCCTGAGTCGTGGAGAGGCATTTTTCGACGTTCGAATAGTCAATCGACATATAAAGATCCTAATATTTCCAGTAGTGTCTTCAGAATTTCATTTGGATCTGGGGAAGACAATCAAAATTCCCCCTAACGATGAGGTTCGTTTTCCGAAATGTGGTGTTTTTTACTGTGTTGAGCCATCATTTTCAAATGATGATTCTAAGCGACTGGAGTATCATTTTGAGAAACACTCAGAGGATTTTTTGCCTAACACATCAGAGATCAATAGTCTCTCAGTTTTCCTACAGATGTCACAAATTGGGAGAATCGAATCCATCTCCGAGCCCTAATTTTCGGATCTCATATTTTCCTGTTTTGACACATGTTTGTAAAATGCATATCTGGGGAAAATGGAAATGGATCTCAGGAAACTGAGAGAGGTTTTTGCTCAGAACAAACAGATGCACAAAATCATTTTTCAGTTTATACACGGCTGCCACGATTCAAAAAATACAGAACCATAACCGCAACCCCATTTTTCAGCGGTTTGGCGCATTTTCTATGGCAGAAAGTTTCTGAAATTGATGGTAACTATTGTTATCTTTTGGGGGGGAATTCGACCTCCTAGGGAGGATTTTGACCTCAATACCTACATGATATACCTATTCATTTCTAGGGGGATTTCTTTTGTAATTCAAATCATTTTTCAGTTATTTGAAAGAGGGTAGAAGACTTATATTATTGTATCTTCTTGAAGAAGAAAAAGGGGGGAACAACCCGAGGGCCTTTTGGAGGCTGGGTTTGTAATGCATTCCTTTTCAGCAAATATAGAATAGAATGCCAAGAGATTCTACACCTTGTCACTATATAATTTTGTCTTCTTCCTGTGTTATTTTTTCTAAAGTTTTCATTACTTCTCTTTCTTCCTTCCATTCATTAATTCAGCTTGTAATGGTTACAATTCAGTGATACTTCTGTTGTAGCTAATTTAAAGCATTCCTTAAAGTGCAACTTTTTCTCTGTTTTGCTGTGAGTAGAACAAGACCTGCATCTTAATTGTGTTTCCTTATTTACAAGTTTTATTTGTTCATAGCTTTTCCTCTGTCTTGTTATGAGTGAGACAAGACCTGTGTTCAAATATTTGAAGTTTGGTGATATTTCTTCTATTGAAAGGAAGACCAGATTTATTAGAATTAGATACTTGGTTTTTTCTTTCAGTTTTGTTCATCCACTATCTTCTATCCATCCTCGTGATTTTGAAATGAATTTAGCAGATGAGGTCATGCCTCTTCGTTTCTGATCTATAAATGAGTGAAAGGCTTGTTTCAGACCTAGTTTTAGAAGCCTCCTATGACTAATCAATCAACAAAACTTATTTCATTTAAAATGTTCTAAGGCTTGCTCTATTACAGCCTAGAACCAACTCTTGTGACAACATTTTATGGCGTTGTTTCCGGGGACGGAGGAACGAAGCTATCTTCCCTGGGATATGACAAAAAGTTTAGTTCTATTCCTTGATGGTGAACAAGGGATGGGCATTCAATTGGATGTGATCATTCACCCGGAGAGTCGTTGGTTCAAAGAATCTACATGATTCACTGGCGACTCCACTGGTCTCAAAATGTCAAATTCATTTGCCGCTCAAATTACTGCAAGGTTTGCTCCTCTGGACTTTACAAATGTTTATGGTTTTCCAAACACTGTTCCAGACATTAAAATTTGGGAAGATGTCCTTCCTAAATTTGGAGGATATGTGGACGACAATCCTGCTCGACACTTGTTTGAATTCCACAAGATCATGGATGAATTAAATGTACATCATGAAGATGTCTTCATGAAGCTGTTTATGTTTTCATTGGAAAGAGATGCTAGGCTCTAGTATAAATCTTTACCCCATTCCAATATTCCTTCATTGAAATATTTTCACACACTTTTTCATCAAGATTGTAAGAGGATATATGCAGCTGAAATCCTTTTTGAAGATTGTTGTAATAAGAATTCACAAGACAAAAATATCAAATAAATCCTCTTGAAGAGGAGGAAGGAATATAAAAAAAATCTCAAGTTGATGAAGATTATCAGTATGAAGAAGAGTTGGTTGATAAAGAAGAAGGATATGATATTTCTTGTGATCATATTTGAGAAGAAGATATTCAACATCACGGTCAACCTTCAGAAGAGAAAGAAAATAATTGTTGTTTTATCCAGAAAATACAGAGACCACCTTCTCCTTTGACTGGAGAAGAAATAGATCTCCTCCTGCATAGTCATGTTACATCCCCTGCTTACATAGATTTGTAGTGTATACACAGTCCCAGATATGAGAGTCAGATTTCTTCCATTTCTAAAAATGAAAATCTGATTTTAAATAAAGACAGTCACGTGTGTTGTTCCAGAGTCTATACTTAAGGCTAGAAAGTACAGGGTCTAGGCATTTGAAAGTGAATAAAAGATAAAAAGGGGAAAAATCAACCTTCGGGAAAAGGAATCTAAGGATGATTTCTAAGTTGTCTATGTCTCACTTCCAAACATTCCTAGATACTTATATCCCATTCAATTGCGGCCCATGAACGTTCGAGTTCGACCCAGGTGATGGAGGTTTTAAGTATGGTGTCAAAAAGGTTCAAAGCGATGTTGGTTTGATCCGATAGGCCGGGTTCAATGTTGGGCTGTCTTGCAAAGGGCACAGTCATGGAGGAACAAAAAATGAAAAGAAAGTTCGAGGTTTAAAATGCTACTTCAATTTTTTGACCGTATAAAAGAGAACTTTCGAAATCCGATGTTAAAGGTAGAACACAAACCAAAGGCATTCTCCCATAACTGAGTTAACTTTTTAAAGAATCATATATGAAATGTGAGAAAAAATTAAGCCATCAACAATGCGAGGCTCCTATCAAGGGAGAATCTCGCCCTGTAAACAGAAGAAGAAAAAGGCAAGAAGTAATATGACGAAGCATAAAATATAGAGGTCTAAAAAGTTCACAGTTCTTGTACCCGTTGATAGCCGATACAGAGGAAAAACTGCAAGCGATTAGATGACTAAAAAGTTGGTCACCACAGTAGAAGTTGCACTAAATTGTAGCTAAGCATTCATCATAAATATATGCAAAATGAAATTTAATGTAAGATAATAGAGAAAACAAAACTCATAATTCAGTATTCACGAAATCGGGAATCTTAGGATTGCTTTGTATTAATTTTAAAAAGAAAGAAAGTCTCTATTACAATCAGCCACGAAAGGTCTAGCCCTTGTTCCCATTTCAAAATGCATATTAATACAAACTTCTAAACATTCGGATCTCAATCGTTTTAGAAGTTTTCGGTTACAAAATGAGAAATTTAAGTGTTTTGCTTCTTTTTCTTTGTCCTCCTTCATGAGGGTAGAGCACCTTCCTTTCTTTACTCTTCGGGTTCTAAAAATAGAATAGGCAGACACTTGTCATTATTTGGCACCGGAAACCTGCCCCTTCGCCTGCTTGGTGCAAGTGATGCACCTCTCCACCAACTGGGCTATCAACCTGGAAGGCTCTACTTGGTTGTTTGCCTCAAAAGTGTAACAATCCTTTGCTAACTGTGGAAGCCTTCGCCCTACTTGTCGGTCTTCAGTGATGATAGAACATAACTGTACACTAGGTTTTATTAACCATTTATCCACTTGGACTATATCAATATGTCTTATCTGTGATATTTCAGCCTGCTCTTTTTCCTTGTTCTCCTTGATATTGAGCAGGTGCTTGGCTATATCAATCTGGCCTAGTGTCCCAGCGTTGCTTTCTCTGTCAAGATTCAACAAACTTTCATTTATCAAGCCAAAATTTTATTCACAATAATTTCTCATTTCTTTAGTTCGTTCTCTTCTTTCTGGTATATTCTGCTCCCACGCCTTCAACAAGATATTTCCTCTAGTTTGCTCTGGGATGGAAAGCCTGGAACTACTGACCATTTCTTTTTTCGTCGTGGCTATAACAGCCTCTTGGAAAGTGACCCGAGTCGCTCCAGCTTCTCTTTCTCTCAAAGAAATGTCTTCCAGTACTTGGTCAATGGTCTAGCAATGGTTTTGGATGGCCTCCACTTTAGCAAGTAATTCTTGCTAAGATACTGACACTCTTTTTCGGATTTCAATGGCTTGGGATTTGAATATCCCGATATTTATAACCTGGCTCTCGGCAGAATTCAACTTTACCTGTAACTGCCTTATCAATTCTTCTTGTTGGCTTACCTGTGCTCGGTTGGTTTGGTCCAACTGATGTTTTTGCTCGAGATCGGATCTAAGCTGCTCGATTCCCTTTTGATCGGCTGCTCTGGCTTATTCCAGTCTTGTGTTCACCTGATCTCTGGCATTTGCCTCTATTGTAGACAGCTTAGCCTCCAAGTTACTGATCAAGTGGTTCTTCCACTTTAACTACTCCTTTAGAGATCCGACGAAATATTGGTTGGCTGAAGCAAAATCCCCCAACGTCCCTGCTATCTGAGTGGCAAATTCCTCCTTTTTCATGGCCTTCCCATCAACTGGGATTTTAAATTTTTTGGCTAATGTGCCCGCTTCTCGATATATCTCTTGCTTCATGACAGCCTTTCTCTTCTTATCGAAGAAAAATCTGTTCGGAGGAAAATCTTCTACAGTAATAGGCATCAGTTCCTTGCCGAAAATCCACCCCGCGTTGGGGGTCCCCTTTTTGAACTATAGGGGAGTGATAGAAGTGATGGGACTGCCGATTTCTTTGGATGGTTTCTGTGGGATCGCAATCGTGTCTGGCTTGCTCGATGCGGGTATTGATGTGACACTTACCCCTTATGGTAGTACTTATGCTTGTCTCTAGACTGACTTTCTCGGTGCAACCGCTTCTGGGCTTCCTTCCTATGGTTTGGGAATCTCGGCTTCCTGTTCCTAGTTCCTGGTTTCTTCTGTCTTTTCTTGATTTTCCTCCCGGTCAAGACCTGGATCCTTTGGGTCCTTGGTTGTCGTTTGTTGTATATCTATGGTCTATGGGTTCTTACCCTATAAAACTGGGGGAAGGTAGCTCCGCCGGTGTTCCTAAAACTTGAAAAGATCGGCCCTATCCCCAGGCGATAGGGCTTGAATCCGGCTTAGGACCTCAGCATAGGATCTTGCACCTCAAAAGATGTTGTCATGAGGTGAGTGTTCATGTTCGTATCTTTTCAGGCCACAACTCACCATGTGATTACTCACAACCTTATGTGGGTCATGTTTCCTGAACTCAATGTTGACCCATTTAAATTCCTCCAAGGCCATAGCCTTGGCTTTGGCGTGTCTGAAATCTAATAAAGAATATGTATTAAAATGGATGGGGAAGGGCGGACATACCTTCTTCAAAAAACCTTTAAGTTCTTTGCTTATGCCACTGAGCACGGTTTGCCTGGTGATTTCGTGGCATACCAGCTTATCCGGCATGAATAGTGGTAGAGCATATGGGGGAACCGAGGCGCCGAAAACCCTGATGTATGAAAATTCTACTTCTACATACCAGTCATCCACACTACTCAAGTTGGTGGCGATGCTATCTGAAATCCTGGGCGGTGGGTTACCGAAGATGGAGACATGCATCAATACCATTACTCAATTGAAAATCCGGTATATGAATTTTGTGGCCTTATCCTCCCAAAGTTTTGAGTGATAGAAATGGATAGGCTCAGCATTAGACGGAGTCCGTCTCTAGCTCATTAGAGGGAAAGGCACCATGAAACAAATAGCGTCCATGACGTAGGCGGACATGAAAAATGAGGTTGTCTTCTCGCTCGCCTTCTGCACTCGATATTCGGTAATTCGACGGGTTAGATTGTCTGACAATAGTTTGGCCTAGTCGAAAGAACAACCTTTAACAACTGTATAAATCAGAGGCACCCATGGGAGGAAAAAGTGTGTGGTGTCCTCCCTCCCATACAACCTAGAGGCCATCATTTCTATATACCTGAATGGTGGCTCTAAAAAGGAGATTGAATAAATACCATTAGAATCCGCCCTAAATTTTTAGAGGTGTGAAACCCAATCCTTGATTAGCTCATGCAAGGTTATGCCATATTGCTTGCATTCCTTCTCCTTGAAACCTTCCAGAAACTCGACATTGTATGCGAAGTTTGGTGTGGGTGATAGCTGATACATTGTCTGCAAATGTTCCGATCTAAAAGTCCCAACCGTCACCTTTTGTTCGTTGATAACAGTCCTAGTCAGGATATGCACATGGTCTAGTGCCCATCTGATCATATCATAATAGGGAAGGACCGTGGCCTTGCCGCTATTTTGTGCATCTCTGCTTGAAGGATGATTTTGTATTTGTTGGCCAAATAATCCTTCTTTTTATCGTTGTAATCATCTGAACAATTCATTGATTCAGACTGAAGAATGTCGGAGAGGTATGTCCAGGTTTTGACAGTATTAATACCTCAGGGTGAAGTATCGGAAACAACATCTGAGCCCTGACCTGAACTCTCGGCAGCCGCCTTGGACGTTTTTCATGGAGCCATGGTAGAAAACTGTGTGTTTAGATCTCTTGTAGTAAGAATTGTAAACACATAAATGAGTTATCTCGATGAAAAACAACTCTGCGTGAAAAATAGAAATAAAATTGAACAAATAAAAGAAACTCCCTTGCTTTAATCTTTCAACTTTGTGTGAGTCCTTGCTGACAAAATGGTCAAATCGTTTAATGGAAATATTTAGGCATGAAACGAGATCTTATTTTCCATTAACTCATCAAGATTCAAATCAATGCCATAAATGCTTAAAAGATTTGTGAAAATAAAGAAAAGCGGAAACATTCAAAAATCTCATATGTAGACTGCGTACGTTAAAGGTCCTTTTAAGGCATTAATTAATTTAGTTAATTCCTTTAACTTGTACCTTCAACCCTCGAAACCTCTTTTCAACGTTTTTCGTCTCAGATAATTTCATTCCTAGTCTTGGAAACCAAAATACCCAAAATCGCGATGGCACATTTTAGTTAAAAAATCGTGATCTGACTTAAGTTCTTAATTAACCTGTGCTTAATTAATAAAAATCGCGACTTCACGACTCGGGGCTACGAAGGTATAGTTTTTTTGAAGAGCAATTGTCGAGTCGTGAAACCCCGACAGTGCTTAACTAGGGTTTAAAGTGACTTACCCCTGACACTAACCTGGGGGAACTTTTGAAACTGTTTCGTGACTTTGCATATCGGAGTTTGGAAACCTTGCGACTTGTAACTCCCAAAGCACGAAAGCGCGAGGTAATAAAAAGTGATAGACTTTCTTAATGGTTAAGCGATGGTGACTTAGGACTATAATGGCTATCGCCACTTCGCATGTCGGGGTAAAATTTTGATTGCAAGAATTATATTTCAACCACTTGTAAAAGGTGACTCCAACAACATCTTTGATGAAACCTTATAGGAAGTTAATGAAACTATTTATGATGATGATTTCCAGCCAGGAAATCATCTTGTAAGCCCTGTTTTGTTTCATGAAGAGGATAGGGTTGTCACATTTAATAGTCTTGAAGGAAGTTCGTTGTTCAAGGATGTTTTAGACTGTGATTTGGAGGAGTATAAATCTGAGATAGAAAGGATCAGAGTTTCTCACGGTTGATGTCCCGAGCATTTGTCTGATTGATGACCCTCCTGAGTTATATGCTAAACCTAAATATGATGAGTATAGTGATGATTATTACATTGTTTCTGTAGAACAACTTGCTGCAGATTTTTCATGGAGGGATGATGGTCTTCAGACAAGATTGTGCCATGATTTTGGAGATGCCATTGCAGATGATCTTGAAGGGTGCTCAAATATTCTCTTTGAGAATGATCCTGAGCATTATAAATCAGAACGTAGAGTAGTCTTGGATGTTTTAAAACCTCAGGACCATATATTTTTCCAAGGTCCTTTTGCTGACCTTTTAGATTTATTTAATGGAGGAACACGCTATGTCATGGATATTTTGTCACAAGAATCGAGGAAAAGTTTAAAAGTTCATGATCAACAACATTTCAGATGGAAGTTGTCAGTTTCCTTTTTCAGCCTGCTCAAAGAAAGTGTGAGCAAATTTCAAATAAGTAGACAATTTTTGGATTGGCTTCACTAGAATTTTTGTATCATTTGATTCAGTGGGAATTTTTTAGTAGTTAGCGTAGGTGATGTATATAAATAAGCTTGAATTTGAATAGTGGTTAGAGTAGGTGATGTATATAAATAAGATTGACTTAAAACAATGGTTTTAAGTACGTTTCCAGTTCAGTTTGACACCCTGTATGGTTTTGATTTAAGACATTATGACTCAATAGCCCAATGAATGCATAAGAGGTTTTTTGTTTCGGAAAGGTGTAAGCAAAGTGACAGGGTTCAACGTTTGATAAGGATGATTTCAGGTCACCCAATGGATGAAGGCACTTGGTCTACCGTTCTTGGCGCTTTGCAGGAAAACACCATCCCTAGATGGAGCCTATGTTGGAACAAATATTGAAATTTTAGCTTTATGTATCTTAGGAGGAAAAAATTTATAGTGTTTAGCTACCGAAAGTGTAGACTTTTGGTAGCTTAAATCTCAGGTTTCATATGCCCTTAGTTGCCGAAAGTATAGATGTGTTTTCACCCACAAATCAAGTCACGAGGAGGCATGAAAAGAATGAATAAACGGCAATAAAATCGCTATAATAAGGTTTTACATAAATGCCATGTCACCATTTCATGTTTTCGGCAGTCGGGGGTTGGGCCAACATAGAGATTTTGACCATTGCTCCGTTTCCCCAAAACCCGAAACCCGAAATAGGGGTTTTGCGACTTTTGGTGGCTTACAACACTATGAAATTGCACGGTTAGCTGCTGAAAGACAGGACTTTCGATGGCTAAGATACCCCTATTTTCGGCTTGTTAGCCACAGAAATCACAGGTTTTTTCCAATGACAAAATGACCTTAGAAACACTCAATTTTCTCAGCCATGGAGAGGCCATTTTCCATGTTCGAATAGTCGATAGACATATAATATCCTAATATTTCCATTAGTGTATTCATAATTTCATTTGGATATGGGGAAGGCAGTCAAAATTCCCCCGAAAGATGAGGTTCGTTTTCAGAAATGTGGCATTTTTTACTGTGTTGAGTCATCATTTTCAAATGATGATTATGAGCGACTAGAGAATCATTTTGAGAAACGGTCAGAGAATTTTGTGCCTAACACATCATATATCAATAGCCTCTCTCAATTTTCCTACAGGTGTCACATATTGGGAGAATTGAATCCATCTTTGAGCCCTAATTTTCAGATCTCATATTTTCTTGTTTTGACACATGTTTGTAAAATGCAGATCTGGGGAAAATGGAAATGGATCTCAGGGAATTGACAGAGATTTTTTCTCATTACAAACAGATGTACAAAATTATTTTTCATTTTATACACAGCTGTCACTATTTGAGAGATAGAGAACCATAACCGCAGCCCCAATTTTCAGCAGTTTGGCCCATTTTCTATGGTAGAAAGTTTATGAAATTGATGGTAATTGTTGTTTTCTTTTGGGAGGAAATTCGACCTCCTAGGGAGGATTTTGACCTCAATACCTACATGAGATACCTTTTCATTTCTAGGGGGGTTTCTTTTGTAATTCGAATCGTTTTTCAGTTATTCGAAAGAGGGTAGAAGACTTATATTATTGTATCTTCCTAAAGAAGAAAAAAGGGGGAACAACTTGAGGGCCTTTTGGAGGTTGGGTTTGTAATGCATTCCTTTTCAGAAAATATAGAACAGAATGCCAAGAGATTATACACCTTGTCACTGTCTAATTTTGTCTTCTTCTCGTGTTATTGTTTCTGAAGTTTTCATTACTTCTCTTTCTTCCTTCCATTCATTAATTCAGCTTGTAATGGTTATAATTCAGTGATACTTCTGTTGTAGCTAATTTAAAGCATTCCTTAAAGTGCAGTTTTTTCTCTATTTTACTGTGAATAGAAAAATACCTGCATCTTAATTGTGTTGCCTTATTTACAAGTTTTATTTGTTCATAGCTTTCCCTCTATCTTGCTATGAGTGAGACAAGACCTGTGTTCAGATATTTGAAGTTTGGTGTTATTTCTTCTATTGAAAGAAAGACCAAATTTATTAGAATTCGATACCTAGATTTTTCTTTCAGTTTTGTTCATCCCCTATATTCTATCCATCCTCATGATTTTGAAAAAAAATTAGCAGATGAGGTCGTGCCTCTTCATTTATGATCTATAAATGAAGGAAAGGCTTGTTTTAGACCTAGTTCTAGAAGCCTCCTATGACTAATGAATCAACAAAACTTATTTCATTTAAAATGTGCTAAGGCTTGGCTCTATTACAGCCTAGAACCAACTCTTTCAACAACAACTATAAAGGGTATTTGCAGGAGAAATGATCTTCTATCTAAAAAACAATCATAGATCCATCACATTCAGAGGAACTATGCACCCCAGGTTTGATTACTTTGATATGCCTCTACTTGTTATGGAATTATTGTAATCTTATGAGTATCCAGGTTGCATTTTGATCTATTGAAGTTATCATACTAACTATTGGTCAAAATTAAAGTCAAATTATTAGATTGATTAAAGTTGAGATTATAAATTTTATTCCCTAGCTCAAATTTCTGTCAAGATAACATATTGTCTTAGTAAAGAGGACAGGTTGAAGCAAATAATTGTCATCTTGAATGAAGGAGACTTGGAAGAAAAACAACACACTCATTCTTGAGGACAAGACTCTAGGTTCCAAGTTTGATTGATTAAATTGATAAGATTCAAATTTACACATATCAAGTTTGATAACTGTTAAACACTATAGTTTTGATAGCAATCTTTGAAATTTTTTATTATTGAATACTTGGTAGCATGTGAGCACTATTGAGATAAATGATTACTATGATCATTTACTAGATATAACTAACATCTCCTCTAAGAGAAACTTCTTGTTTTGTTTCCAAGTTACCATGGAGGAATGATTGATCACAACACTAGAAGAGTGTTTCTCTCATTCCTTATTATTGTATTTCTTACTTTTTACCCTTGTTTCAGGAAGGTCACAAGTGATAGCTCTAAAGGAGCTATTGTGACAATTGTTCTCACTATTGTTTTATTATTATTATAAAGAGTATTATTATTGTCTATTGTTTCTCCCGTGTTGTTCTTATTCTGGGTAGGTCGCAAGTGATAATGTGGCAAACAAACTTGTTTGACAATCATAAGAATATCCAATTCAAGTAGGACAGAGTAAGGTAATCCATTTATGATGAAATAATATTATATTGAGTAAAATGTATAATAATGAGATGATTACAAATGAAGAATGGGGGTTGTATATATATCCTGTGCAGGAGTTCCCTTTCATAAGAGAAATGATCTTTCATATGTCATGTCTCTTCCTTATTAATATTAGTTATTTATATTATTAATTATTATCTATTTATACCTATTTATATGTATTTTTATGTTCATAACATTTCCTTCCCCTTAAAAATGATTTGTCCTCAAAGCATACTTATGGAAGACTTATCTCTTTCTCTAGCTTGTAATATTGTGTCCCAATTCTTCATTCACGAGCTAGTGATTGTTGAGGACCTGGGTTGATAGGATCATCTAACCACTGAGCAAAACTGTCGAATTGTAAAATAGTTTGCCCACCCTAATTCGATCTTCCGCGAAACTGGATGTTTATATGGTTCTTTCCTTGAATAATATTGATATTATTACTGGTTAATATATTTTCTCTTATGATTTGGATGTCGATAGGGAGTTCTTATAATATTATTTCCCTTTATCATACTTGTATCATTTTGTTATTTTAACTTCAAAATATGATTTTCTTCATGCGTCGATATTACCTTTTTACTGGTTTCATTTTGATTAGTAAGTATATTTGGATATTTTATCGTTTGTACTTCTACATCTGACGTTGTCTTTATTTTAGTTGATTTTGTAACTTCTTGAGCGATACTTTCTTCATTACCTAATTTGTTGATATCTTTAATGTCTGTATTTTCAAGTTTCTCTTCGTTCAACTTTATGATTTGTTCTAGTAGCTCCTAATTAAGGTTCTTCAAACAATAATTTTCTTCTTCTCTCTCTGAGAGGTTCTTCTTGAATTCTTTTTCGAGATCCTCCTTTTCTTGTTCTAATTTTTTTCCATATTGCTTCATAACCTTAGCCTTCTTGATTTGGGCAAGTAATTGTTTTTTAGTGGTTTTTTAAACGGGAAATTTCTTCAATTTTTCTGTGATAACTTCGTCAAATTCTTTCTTCATCCCTTGCATTACTTTTTGTTTTTATTGAAGTATTATTTCTGAGATATTGTTAAAGTCTTCTAGTCTTACTGGATCTCGTTCTGATGTAGTGTCTTGTAATGTATCATCTTCTCCGTATAGGGGAATGTTACAAACTTTTTCTCCATGTTTAATATGAATATACCTAGACTTTTAAACCAGGGTAACCCGATGACGATGTAAAATTAATCTTGATACATAGTTGTAACATAGATTGAGATATATACTCATATTCATCAATCGTCACTTGTAACTCCTTAATTTGAAAATAATCTTCTTTTCCAATTATATTCGGCTCTAAAATTAATAATTGATTTGCAAAATCAATATTAATGTAATTTTCATTATAGTCCACACTGATAATGATATTAACATCTCTTCCTAGAATATTCTCCTTTAATGTATAAAATCCGTAAAATGAAATTGGATAACCGTCATAAAAAAATCTTCCTTCCTTCATTTTATTAGAATCCATTTGGGCTTTTGTGAATATTTTATGATAAAAAAAATACTTCATTTTAATTAAAAATCTTTTGACTTCCTTTTGAATATTAATCAAGCCCTTTTGCTTTTAAGGTATCGCCCCTTTTAATATATGCATCTCCCTTTTTCATATACTAGGCCTTCAATAAATTTTAATTACTT
>JZKD02S1653432.1:500706-516464 GCA_000966675.3 Picea glauca
GTCTAGTGGTAGTGGTAAGGTAGTGTAGGGGTAGGGTAGAGTATTGATAGGATAGTGTAATGATGGTAGTAGTGTAGTGTAGTAGTAGAGTAGGGTAGGGTAAGTTAGGGTAGCAATAGTGATAGACTGAGTAGTGTATTGGCTAGGATGATAACTAAGGTACTGGTAGGGTAGTGTAATGATAGTAATAGTGTAGTGGTAGAGTAGGGGTAGAGTAGGGTAGGGTAAGTTAGGGTAGTGGTAGTGATAAAATGGGTAGTTTATTGGTTAGGATGATGACTAAGGTACTTGTAGGGTATTGTAATGATAGTAGTAGTGTAGTGTAGTGGTAGAGTAAGGTAGGGTAAGTTAGGGTGAGTGGCAGCGATAGACTAGGTAGGGTAGTGGTAATGATAAACTGGGGTAAGGTAGGGTAGGGTAGGGTAAATTAGGGTAGTGCAGTGGCTAAGTCAGTGATTGTGGTGTAGTAGTAATGGTAGTGTAAGGTAGAGTACAATACTAGTAAGGTAGGGTAGTGTTGTGGCTAGAGTAGTGGTGGGGTAAGGTAGGATACGGTAGGGTCGACTAAGATATGATAGGGTACAATAGAGGTAGGGTTAAGGTAGGGTAGGTTAGGGTAGACCAAGGTAGGGAAGAGTAGGCTAGGCTAGGCTAGGCTAGGCTAGCGCAGGGTATGCTTTGGTAATGGTAGTGGTAGGGTAAGGTAGGGTAGTGTAGTGGTAGTGGTAGGCTAATGGTTAAGGTAATGGCTAGGGTAAGGTAGTGTTAGGCTAGGATATGACAAGGTAGTGATAGAATTAGGATAGAGTAGAGTAGTGGCGAGGTAGGGGTTAGGGTTAAGGTAGTGGTAAAGTGGGGTAGGGTAGTTGTAGTGGTAGTTTAGGGTAAGGTAGTGGTAGTGGTAGGGTAGTGGGCCAGAGTGGCTAGGGTGGGGTAGGTAGAGGTAAGGTAGGTTCGGGTGTGTTACGTTAGTGTATGATATGGTGTGGTATGTTATTATAAGATAAGTTTAAGGTAAATTAATCTAGGATAAGGTTTTGGCAATGCAAGGTAGGGTATATTAGGTAAGGTAAGGTAGGTTAGTCTAGGATAGATTACACTAGGCTAGGTATACCAAGGTAATGTAGGATAGGTTAGGTTATGGTAGTGGTAGGATACATTATGCAAGGTAGGTTAGGCTAGGGTGTATTAGGTTAGTGTATGCTAGGGTGTATTAGGTTAGCGTATGCTAGGGTGTATTAGGTTAGTGCATGTTAGGGTGTGTTACGTTAGTCTATGCTAAGGTGTGTTATGTTAGTGGAGGCTAGGCTAATGTAATCTAAGACAGGGTAGGTTATTTTACGTTAGTAAGGTAGATTAGGTTAGGTAGGGTAGGTTAGTATAAGATATATTAGACTAGGCTAGGTATACCAAGGTAGATTTTGTTACATTATTATAATGTAGGGTAAATTAGTCTAGGTAGGCAAGTCTAGGTTAGGGTAGTTGTAGGCTAGTCTAGAGTAGGATAGATTAGACTATATATGCTAGGCTAGGGTACTAGCAATCCTTATTAGGGTATATTAGGTTATGTAGGATAAGTCGGTTTATGAGAGATTAAACTAGGCTTGGTGCACTAGGGTAGGAAATAATAGGTTAAGCTACAATAACAATATAGTATATTAGGCAAAGTAGGGCAGTGGTAGGGTAATGTAGTGTAGTCTAGGGTAGAGAAGACTAAGATAAGTAGGTTAGGCTAGGGCATGGGCTGCTAGGATACAATAGTTTAGTGTGGGGTAGGCTAAGGTAAGTTAGGTTAGGTGTGTTAGGTTAGTGTATTCTAGGGTGTTTGATGTTAGTGTACACTAGGATAAGGTATTATAAGGAAGGGTAGGCTATACTATAGTAGGGTAGATTAGGCTAGGTAGGCAAGACTAGGTTAAGGTAGTCGTAGACTAATCTAGGGTAGGGAAAATTAGTTTGTGTAGGCTAGGCCAGGGCACTCATAATCTAGGGTGGGGTAGATTAGGTTAGATAGGGGAGGCTACTGTAGGATAGATTGGACTTGGCTAAGTATACCAATGGAGGGTAGAATAGGTTAGTAGATGGTAGAGACAAGATAGATTAGGAAGGTAGGGTAGGCTAGGGTGTGTTATGCTAGTGTATGTTAGTGCATGTTATTGTGAGTTACACTAGTGCAAGCCAAGGTAGGGTAGGGTAATCTAAGTTGGAGTAGCTAGGGTAGGTTAGTCTAGAGTAGGGTAGTTTAAGGCTAGGGTGTATTAGGCTAGTGTATTCTAGGGTGTGTTAAGTTAGTCTATGCTAAGGTGTGTTATGTTAGTGGAGGCTAGGCTAATGGAGTATAAGATAAGGTAGGTTATTCTACATTAGTGAGGTAGATTAGGTTAGGTAGGGTAGGTTAGTATAGGGTATATTAGACTAGGCTAGGTATACCAAGCAAATTATGTTACATTATTATAATGTAGGGTAGATTAGTCTAGGTAGGCAAGTCTAGGTTAGGGTAGTTGTAAGCTAGTCTAGAGTAGGATAGATTATACTATATATGCTAGGCTAGTGTACCAACAATCCATGTTAGGGTCTATTAGGTTATGTAGGATAAGTCGGTTTATGAGAGATTAGACTAGGTTTGGTGCACTAGGGTAGGAAATAATAGGTTAAGCTACAATAATAATACGATATATTAGGAAAAGTAGAGCAGTGGTAGGGTAATGTAGTGTAGTCTAGGGTAGTGAAGAATAAGCTAAGTAGGTTAGGCTAGGGCATGGGTTGCAAGGATACAATAAGTTAGTGTCATGTGGGCTAAGGTAAGTTATTTTAGGTGTGTCGGGTTAGTGTATGCTAGGGTGTTTGAAGTTAGTGTACACTAGGATAAGGTATTATAAGGAAGGGTAGGTTATTCTATAGTAGGGTAGATTAGGCTAGGTAGGAAAGGCTAGGTTAAGGTAGTCGTAGGCTAATCTAGGGTAGGGAACATTAGTTTGTGTAGGCTAGGCTAGGGCACTCGTAATCTAGGGTGGGGTAGATTAGGTTAGATAAGGGAGGTTACTGTAGGATAGATTGGACTTGGCTAGGTGCTAGTAGGGAAAACCCCCCTATGGCTACACCAGAGTTTACAATCTAGGAAGATCAATAACCATTTAAAAGTCTCCTACTTCTCTAACTACCCCAAACAGACCCCAGATTCATACAAGAAAAACAAAATAGAAGGATTAGGTAACTGTACTTCTACTCTGCATCCGGTGATGATCCTCTCACGCTTGATAGCTTCGTTGACTTCAAACCTCCTCCCAAGGACAGATAAATAAAAAATTACAAGCATGCATTTCATGTACGAATAAGGGTTAGACGTTAGAATAAAAACATAAATCAAAAGCAAACGTTCGACACATCATAATTTGGGACAAAAAAAAGTACTTCTTTTATTGATAATACAATGATCACTTACAACCAAAGTCGGCTACTGCTCCACGAACCTGGTCTGAGCTCCTCTTCACCAAGATCCAAGTGCACCTCTATGTATCTTTCTCCTCTCAACCTTCTCCTTGGGAAATGAAATGGGTTTATGATGGAGGAAAAAGGGAAAAAATGAGGAATTCTGAGGTAATTCTCACAACAAGGCTGCAAAAGCTTGGGGCAAGGAGGGGACATGAAACGTGCAGAGTTTCATTGTTCTTATGTCTATATGTGGAATGAGATCCCAACACCTCCTTTTATATGGGAAAAGGATGGTTATTCGGTTGGGTGACGGGCTATAGGCGATCGATTAGTTGGGAAACTACCCAATAGCCCGTAATCTCAACGAATTCCTTGCAACTTTTTATTTTTAGCAACTTTTGCAAGTATATGTGAGTTTTAGTGGTGCAGCATGTGCACATACACAAGATGTAGTGGTGCAACAAGCGTGTGTACGTGGGCAGTAGTGGAGTAGGACGTGTACATCTTCAAAAATTTGGTTTTTTAGAAGAGCATCTCAGTGATGGCTTGGAAAAAAATACAAGTAAGAGGGCCAAAGGACAGGTATGCAATTTAGGGTTATAACATATACCCCCTAATGTGTGAGGTCAGAAGAGCATCTGATGGCCGAAATACATTACAAAATCTTCACCAATGTACAAAACGAGTGAGCCCGAGACCAGAGTTCAGGAGGTGCCATCTGCAAAAACAACAATTGTCTCTCTGAGGCTGGAAAACCCGTGCTCAAGATGAAATAAATCATAGCTTCCAATCAAATACACTACATATCCATGTCATATAACTATATAAAGTGTAGCTACGAGCAATACATAATGGATCTACATCTCAAAAACAAAGATATACAAGTATAGTATTCACCTTCAAGAAGCCAATAACGCCTCATGGCTAGATATGAGGTCTTCAGAGCTCGAGCAACAACTTCAAGATATTCAAAACTCAGGTAGGAGTATAATATGAGTGTACAAATTCACTAGCCAGAGGTCTTTGACGACTCGTCAGAAAAAGACAAGAGGATCTCGATGATCAAGGAAAGAACTTCAATGATTTCGAACATGGACTTGATTGGACTTATGGGATGGCCAAGCATGAGGACAAGAGACAAACTGCAGAATGGTTGACTCAGGTTGGGTGAAAATTCCCTTGGACAAGAGAATGAAAGATGATCAGACTTAGGCAACATGACATTGGCACAAGTTCACGATGCAGGAAGCAACACAAACTCTCCATGTGTTTGGAAGAGTAGCCAAACAGAGGAGGACACATATCTATGTAGCGAGAACAAATCCCTAAGGTCAAACTAGATCCCAAAGATTGACAAACAAATGTAAGGATGTGCTTTGTCCAAGGGAGACTCATTGTGCTGCCAAAAAAAAATATATATTTCCCATCCCATCTTTTTGGGGTTTTTTAGTTTTTTGTCTTTTTCAATTTTTTAAAGAGATTGAAAAAGAATAAAAGAATGCTACATTACAAAGGAGGAAAGAGTGTCACAATCATACTAGTTCCAAGCGGAAGGAACACACTAATGTTCAGAGCAAGGAGACATGTGCAAGAAAAGGACACTCGGGGAAAATTCCTCCATGGTTCAAGGTGTCAGGTCGCAGAGGCAAAGTGCTACAAGGCTTGCATATAAGGCATGCTTCAAAGGTTCAATTGAGAGCAACATGGAGCTGACATTAGGCCAAAGAAGCAGAGATGAAAATGTGATTAGCAAGAAATGATGAAACCCCCTTCAATATATTTTTTCACGATCCCAGAGAAGGTAAGAACGATAGTTTTTTCATGTTTAGAGAGTCTAAAAAAATGTAAAAAAAGACTCCACTGGGGTACCTTTTTTAGAAATAGTCTAGTCGGTTCGAAAAAGGGATAAACTAGCACCAGAAAGAGCCATTTTAACGAGTGTGACAAAGACAAGATCGCTCGACAATATTTTCAATTTTAAGGATTCTGAAAAGAGATTAACTATGGAATCACTAACTTTTTCTAGATTTAGTCTCCTTAGCCCGAAAAAGTATAAAATTTACTGAGGAGAACTCTCCTGGTGAGATGAATCTCCTAAGGTGTACCTTTTTCCTCCCTAATCTACAGGTCAGAAAAAGGGGTAAACTCATGCCAATAGATGTTCTTCTAGACTAATTTAATGAGTGTGAAGGAACAAGGTCACTCGACGATATTTTCAATTTTAGGGAGTCTGAAAAGAGCTTAACTATGGACTCTGTGGGGGTTCCTTTTTCGTAAATTTAGTCCCTTAGGCCCAAAAAAGGGTTAAACTTATACCTGTGAATACTCTTCTACCGAACCAAAGTTCCTAAAGTATACCTGTGTTCGTAAAATTGACCATCCAGACCGAAAAATGGGTAAACTATCACCAAACAGACATGCCTTCAAGTTTTAGTTTGGCAAGCGTGAAGGGCAACAAGATCAATCGACAATATTTTCATGTTTAGAAAGTCTGAAAAGGGCTTAAAGAAGACTCCAAAATGTTACTTTTCTCAAGTAATCCTGACAAGATCACTTGTACCAAGAGGGGGAAGCAAGGGCTCCACACCCCCATTAGATAAACCAAAGGATCAATTGCTGAGACCAAGTCTTGAGAAGGCAAACATGATTGCACAGGTTCCTGCTCAGAAGCAATTGAACACTGAGGATAAGACGCTACATAATTAACCCGTGGCGGGGTAGAGTTTACATGAACACTAAGAACATATAAAGGGGCAGCCTGAACTAACGTCGAATTAGGATGGTGATTATTAGATGCTAGTTGGTTTATAGTGACAATGCTTCCATTATGAGGGAAATGAATCACTCAGAAGAGCGTAGAAACCACAACATTCATAGCATATACATAATCATGACTGAGAAGCATATTGAAATATAACGGGCCTTGCACCACTATAACATCGACAAGGAAAATATTCCCACCTAAGGAGATAGGAAACTGAGGAAGAAACCCCAAATATTCACTAGCACATCTATCAAAAGCCAACATCTCATGCGCAGCAGACACAAGCTCGGGAGATCCTAAGACTTTCCAAACCGAGGAGGATAAAATACTTGCAGAGGCTCCTTCATCCACAATACATCGATAAATGTTTGTTGAATTAACTTCAACCCTTATTTGAAAGTGTGTGGAAGAAGGAAGATGAGACTCAACAGGGTCATTCCAATCAAAGGAAACCATCATAGGCCTTGGAGGGGGTTTTCTCGAAGTGAGCGGAATGCCCCCTTGTTCTGAAAGTACTGAACTGGAAATGCTAAAAACATAGTCAGTAGACCAACTCCCCAAGAGAAGAGTCAGATCAACTGGAGATTGCATCGGTGTGACCACTTTGGTAGAATTGACACTCTCCAAGAGAAGAGTGGGATCAGTTGGAGACTGCATTGGCGTGACCACTTTATCAACCACTCGTTGAATAGGCTGCGAGACAACATGGTATACAGGCAGATCACCCCCAAAAAGAGGAGTGGGATCAGTCAAATATTGTATCATCACGACCACGTTGGTAGACACGACACTCTCCAAGAGAAGATTGGGATCAGCTGACGACTGCATCGGCATGGCCACTTTATCATCCACTAGTTGAATGGGCTGCGAGGAAACCTCAAAAGACTCAGAATCAGAAGAGCTTGCAGACAGGGACCATAATCTTTGTACCTCTGGAATGCCAAGGCACAAATGATTAAGGTGATCTCCCTTGCAAAGATTCCAAGGGAACTTAGGCTTACGTCCTATCCGTCTAGGTTTCTCAACAGAATCAATGCCCCCATCATGACTCTCAATGGTTGGCTTCACATATCCAACATGACTTGCAGAGGTTGGTGATGGGTCGATAACGTGACTCGTAGAGGCTACAAACCTATTGCCAGTATGACTAGCAATGACTAGACTTTTTCCCCCAACATGACTTGCAGAGGTTGGGTGCTTGCCCCCAACATGACTTGCAGAGGTTGGGTGTCGGTATTCAACATGACTGGCAGAGGTTGGTGATTTCTTCTTCTTATTCTTCCTCTTTCTATTTCATTTAGACTTCCGGTTACTAGTAACTATACTTTCACCATGGAAGGAAGAAGGAGGAGGAGAAGAATTTGCCGACGAAAGAACATCAACATGGTTCCCATGACATAAAGTGATTAACTAAGAAGCATCAAGAGAATTTGGGACATTTGGAATGATACCCAACGAAACTAGTGTTCCCACATTCAACACAAGAATGTACAAAGTGCCCATCAAAGGGACACCAACGCTTCCGAAGAAAGGAAAAACACAAGAATCCCCTTGCGAATAGGTTCCTTTGTTGGTATCTTCAATAAATTTTTCCATGAATATCTTATGCATAATTTATCCCCTTGTGGGATCGTTCAAGTCCGTAAAAGTCTCACACATTGACTTTGGTGAACCAGTGTTATAAAAAACAACGCCTCTAAAGAGACAGCTCCACATTTCTAAGAGGAAGACTGAAAAGTTCTCATGACCGACAAAGTGGGCGGTCTACCACCTTAGGTCAGAGACCCAAAGCAATGACTGACTAACTCACTATGGAAAACTAGGGAGCACAGAGCACACGCTAAAATCTCCTAAAGGCAAATCAAGTAGACGACTATCTAGTTGGAAGGACAGTTACACGAATCAACACTAGAGAAACTAACCAGTGTAAGTGCAACTTGAACATGGAAGCACCCTCCGGGTATACTTTGCAAAGCGTGATCCGACGTCTACCCCAGGTACCGCAGTATACCCCCACAGTCACCCGTGTAAATCCCTAGAATAAATCCAACTAAGTTTCCAGCTCGTAAACAATCACCATGTGGGTATAGTCAACAGTCGGGTGGACCGCAATGAGCAGGATAATAAATTCGAAACCTATCAAGGGTATCAAAAGAAAGTGGTCTGGAAGACAATAGAGGATCTCAAATGGATTCGAGGTCTACGAATCTCCGTAGGAAAATGAAATCGATAGTACTCCCACGACAGATCCTCAATATGTGTTCCCCACTACGTTTAGTTCGGCTTTGGAGGGGTTATCTCCGCTGCCTTTCCTCACGTGACCTCGTTTTTAGCCCCTGTGTTAGAGGGGGGTCCTGGATAACTTGCACATCACTGGACTTTAACACTCCCTAGCTATGAATCCAAATGTTTGTTTAAAGGCATTGAAGAGTTTCCTCTCCAACCTAATTCAAGGCCCTAACCCTAAACTAGTTGGTTGACCCTACAAACATAAAAGTCTAATTAATTTTAGATTTAGCGTTCGTTTTAATGGCTTGATTAACTCAAAAGGGTGCGGTAGTGCAACTGTTGTTGTCAATACTCTTGCGAAAAATGAAACTTATAATAACACTAGAAAAGAAGGATTATCTTTCTTATTTTTCTTTTATAATGCTTTCAAGATGAGAAGAAAACACAACACTATGCTAATTTCTTTTTCTTTTTCAAATAACAATGCAAAGCGAATGCAAATAAAGAAAGAGACCTAACAAACCAAGTTTTTTTTTTAATTTTCTTCCAATCAATGCATAAATAACAAAGATTCTAAAATGCAACTCTTTTTTCTTAAAATCCTAGCTAAAAATGCAACTCTTTTTTTAAAATGCAACTCTTTTTTCTTAAAATCCTAGCTAAAAATAAGCTAAAAATACTAGGAAACACAAGAAAACCAAGAAGACAAGTAAACTGAAATCTAACCCAAGCTATGACTATAAAAACAGAGACTCTAAACTCTGTCAAGAAACCCTAAGAAGTATAAACCTCAATCAGGAAAGAGGTTGGCTGCCTCTTTTTCAAAAACAGTTTATTGAACCAGGTACACTATTATTGTTTCAACAGCCTGCATATGTACACGGGCTATTTACTAGACAGGACGCGTATGTACATGGGTTGACCCACTATAGGGCACATACACCTTTGTATTTCCTCAAAAAATAAATAAAACAGACAGACTAATAGGGCAAGGAGAATTGGTATGGCACTTGAAGGTGACCAGAATCCCTTAAAAGACTTAGCAGACTCAACAGAAACTCGAAAGGTACAAAAACCAATCAGACACCCAAAAAATCCCCTAAAACCCTAGATGCTTCCACTGTATGGTCACCAGTTCTGCTAGCGGGAAAAACCCCCCTATGACTACACCAAGGTTTACAATGTAGGCAGATCAATAACCGTTTAAAAGTCTCCTACTTCTCTAACTACCCCAAACAAACCCTATATTCATACAAGAAAAACATAATGAGAACGATCGGGTAATTGTACCTCTACTCTGCGTCCCGTAATGATCTTCTCATGCTTGATAGCTTCGCCGGCTGCAAACCTCTTCCCAAGGCTAGCTTGCATTCAAAGACAGATAAACAAAAAACTACAACCATGCATTTCATGTACGAATAAGGGTTAGATGTTAGAATAAAAACATAAATCAAATGTAAACATTCGACACATCATAATTTGGGATAGGAAAAGTACTTCTTTTATTGATAATACAATGATCACTTACAACCAAAGTCGACTACTGCTCCACGAACCTGGTCTGGGTTTCTCTTCACCAAGCTCCAAGTGCACCTCTGTGTATCTTTCTCCTCTCAACCTTCTCCTTGGAAAATGAAATGGGTTTATGATGGAGGAAAAAGGGAAAAATGAGGAATTCTGAGGCAATTCTCACAACAAGGTTGCAAATGCTTGGGTCAAGAAGGGTATGTGAAACAGGCAGAGTTTCATTATTCTTATGTCTAGATGTGGAATGAGACCCCAACACCTCATTTTATATGGGAAAAGGATGGTTATTCGGTTGGGTGACGGGCTATAGGCGGTGGATTAGTTGGGAAACTACCCAATAGCYTGTAATCTCAACGAATTCCTTGCAAATTTTTATTTTTTGCAACTTTTGCAAGTATACACGGGTTGTAGTGGTACATCATGCGTACGTACATGGGATGTAGTGGTGCAGCAASCGTGTGTAYGTGGGCAGTAGTGGAGCATGATGGGCACATCTACAAAAAWTTGTTTTTTTAGAAGAGCAGCTGAGTGATGGMTTGGAAAAAAATGCAAGTAAGRCGACCAAAGGCCAGGTATGCATGTGTAGAGAGATTTAGGGTTACAACATTAGGTACACCAATGTTAGGGTAGGATAGGTTAGGAGATGGTAGATACAAGATAGATTGGGAAGGTATGGTAGGCTAGGGTGTGTTATGTTAGTGTATGTTAGTGCATGTTATTGTGAGTTACACTAGTGCAAGCTAAGGTAGGGTAGGGTAGTCTAGGTTGGGGTAGGTAGGGTAGGTTAGTATAGAGTAGGGTAATTTAATCTAGGTAAGCAAGGACAAGTTAGAGAAGTTATAGGCTTAGTCTATGGTTGTGGTAGGGTAGTTCAAGGTAGATTAGGCAAGACATTTTAGGGTAGGATATGCTAGTGTAAGGTATCCAAGGTGGGGTAGGCTAAAGTAGTGGATGTTACTTTCATGTAGGATAGGATAGTATAGGCTAGTGTAGGTAAGCTAATGTATTTTAGATGAAGTGGAAGGTTAGAGTAATATAGATGAAGCTAAATAGGTTAGGGTATTTCAAACTTGGATAGGTCGGTTATGGTGGTCTCTATTGTGGCTATTGGTTGAGTCACCCTCCATTTAGATAACCTGAGGAAAATGGGAAGATTCCACGAAGTTTTCTTAAAGAAATCCTTTATTTTCATAATCTTTAATGTTTTGTTTCTTTATTTGTTGGTTCCCTTTATGTGAAAATCTATAAGAGCTTGTATTAACTTTCTAATTTTGAAATCAACAATTATTTCTCATTGGATTTTTCTGTTGGTAAGTTGGTTTCCATTGATGTCAACCCTTGAAGAAGTTTGGAAGCCCCAAAGGTCTGATCATGAAGCCCAAAGTTATTTGAGGAAAACAAGGATGAAGGACAGTGAAAATGCATGTAACACACTCATAGATGGATAGTACTCGTCTTGTTGTTTCCAACGATAGGTGTGATCCCGATTATTTTGAGCACAAAATGAGAGTGGATATATAACAAATAAATATACAAAGATATTGCAAGAGAGCCAATAACATAACAGAGATATATCAGATATATAACAAGAGGAAAATATATACAATAATACACAATTTCTATTAATGAGCAAAATGTACAGAACTGTAAAAATACAGAGTGAATGAACTTGCTAGAATGGTGACAGATTATCTCTTAGAAGAGATGTGACGGCTACACTCATTTGCAAGAAGATGATGTTTGAAATGAGGCTCTAAAGGCCTTTTTAACATAAAGAAAATCCAAAACCCTAACCCCGGAAGATGAAAAGCCAACAAATTTGCGAGCCTCGATGGGGGTAGTTGATGCATCAACTTCATGAGGGCGTAACTTTTGCATACGATCTCCATTTGGGGCATTCGATACCTTGTCAGAAAGGTATATCTGAGAAGTACAAGTTCTATAGTGGTCAAGGTATGTCGATAGCAACCTTTGATCCCCAAAAGTACAAAAAATGTCGTTTAGGGCATCAAAATGACCCCAGAAGTTTGGGACTCGAAAAACTATAAAAAAATGCCAAAATCGAAAACAATTCTTTGAGCCAGTGGAATAGGTGGGTGGCCACCAATATCCATTTGGATCAAGTTGGTATTCCATGTAGTTCCTCATAGTTGAGGAGTTATGTTCTCATGAAGTTGAAATGCCCGAAGAATAGTTAAGAAGCCCCTAAATGATTGCAACAAGAAGTTACAAGTCATTAGTCAAAGGGTAAAACGGTTATAATAAGAAAGTACAGGTCCGCCCTAAACTTAAGGAAAAAATTTACTTTGAAAAATTATAAATACACCTCAAGAAGCCTCTCATTAGTGCATTCACACACACAAGTTTATTGAATATCTTCTATGTAAGCAAGTGATATATTGGTGAGTCTGAGGCAGCGAAGGAGTGCGGAGGAGAAGTTTCAAAATTCCAGGTGTGCAAAGGGTTTTTTGAGAAAGCCTAATTTAGTTGACCCTCGTGGGTCAGGCTATAGGCTACAGGTGTCCTATGAGGCACCCCCATGGGTCAAGCTATAGGTGTCCCACGAGGCACCCCTGCGAGTTGTATGACACTAGTCCCACGAGGTCCCGCTAGATAATTGGTCTCTAACCAACGAGGTTGAGGAAGATTTGAAGAAGATTCTTGTTCCAGGTTATTTAAGTCTGAGAACTGTATGATGATGTAGTGAGGTCTATTACAGAATTAAAGGTATGTCTATATGCATATTTTGAGGGTTATGTTTTGGTGATGTTATGGTACACGCTTGAGGCACGTTTTGGTGATGTTGGTACATGTTGAGACACATTTTGCATGTTATGGCATATGTATGAGGCACATTCTTTGGTACTTGGTTGAGGCACATCATTGATGTTATGGTACTTGCTTATGGTATATATTTTGGTATTTGGTTGAGATATATCATGAATGATATGGTACATGGTTGAGGAACACATTTTGGTACATGGTTTGGAACATGCTTGAGGTATATGGTTGGTTGCATATCATTGATGTTTTGATACATGGTTGAGGCACATATCTTGATGATGGTATGATATATGTTGAGGCACTTCTTGGTGATCTTGGTACATGCTCGGTACATATTTGGCACATGACTAAAGACATGTTTTGGTGATATTGGGAATCTAGTTGAGAGATGTTCTTGGTGATCTTGGCATATGATCTATGTGAGTGGATCTGGTTTCATTGATGTTGAGTATCAGTGATACTGATAGGTTGATGATTGTATATCAGTGACATATTGATAGTGATAGGTTGATGATGGTATATCATTAACAGATTGATAGTGACAGGTTGATGATTGTATATCGGTGATAGATTGACAGTGACAGATTGATTAGTGACAGTGACAGGTTGATGTATCAGTGACAGTATTAGCGGTAGTGGCAGGTTGAGTCTACACTTGTATTTTAGGGTGGCAAGACGGGGCAAGGAAAGGGGGTTGTAGCCTCCTTCTGGTTGGAGTCGAAGAACACATGGAGTTGGAGATTCCTTTAGGTTGGAGCCAAAGAACACAAGGACTCATAGCTTCATTCAGGTTGGAGCCAAAGAACACATAGAGTCATAGCTTCCTTCAATTTGGAGCCTATAAACTAGGAGGTTGGAACCTCCTTCCAATTGTATTTAGAGAATTCATATAGTTGTAGCTTCCTTCAGGTTGGAACCTGTAAATAGGGGTTGGGGCCTCCTTTTAGTTGGTGCTGAAGAATTTGTAAGTTGGTGCTTCCTATGAATGTAATCTTTGATATATAAGAAAATATTTCATGGTTTTCTCTCATTTGGGTTTCCACATAAATTTTGGTGTATCATGTATCCGTGGTTATGTTTTATTCACTATTGATTGGTATTACTCATGATATATTAAATGCAATCATAAACAATATATTTCTGATAAAGTTGATGTTCACATGTCCTGATTAAGAAATGGTAAAAAGTGCTCAATACTTATTCACCCCCCCCTCTCAGTATTGGTGAATATTCTAGCATTTTCTTCTTAGCCATGATGGAGATTATAACTAAATTGCAGGTTTCCACATGGATGAATATTTGTTGGTAAATGAGATTTGTGAGTGGGGTTTTCATGAAATCTATTTGATTTTCTTAAAAAATTGAAGTTTCTATATGATTTTTTTTATCTGATAAAATATACATGCATTCATATTCTCAAGTATGAAATAACTCATTGTGTGTTTGTTGTCAGATACTACAATCTATTTCTACATAATTATTGATCGGCTAAAGTGAATCATATATGATTCCTAGAATTCTATGTTTCACCTTATAAACCTTATTGGTTTGCTAAAAGTAAGACATGGTTATCTTATATTGGCAACCATACCATCTTGCTTCTAACTATGTTCAACTCAAAATCCCTCTTATATAATGTGAATATCGTTTGGGTGTTTTTTAGAAGGAATATTTAGAAGAAAATATTTGCATTCTTCAAAAATATTTTTTTATGAAGTGAATATGTTATATATATTCTCCATGAAATATTTATTGGAGAAGCCTCTCTTGTTCTAATTGAGAAATTAAACACATTCACAATGGGGAGTAGATATGATAAAATTTATTTTCATTCGAGATAGGCAAGCAAATTGGTCTAACTTATGTTTACCTTGAAGGAATGCATGCTTAATATTCATCATTGGACTCCCTTGATTTATCGTTTTAAATAGTTGAATTTTTTTAATTTTTTTTAGATCAATGTGCTTAGAGTTCTCTTCCTTGAAAATATGGAGAAGTTAATTTCAATATAGGTCAAATTGGCCTTAATAGCTTAATTTGGTAGAGGAAGAGGCATTTCATGATTATTAGTCCATGTTCAAAGAGATAAAATGTGCAATGTGATACTTCAAGCATGTAATAATATTAACATGTAAGAATTTGATGATAGTAATTCTCCCATATGGTCAAAATGGGCATTCCTTCACACTTAAGGCGATTTAATCTTGATTTCATTTTGGTATTATGTCATTATTTCTTGTACAATGACCCACTGATTTTATATTTCATCATGCCATTAGGATACATTTATATCTCATTCAACATACACATATGGACATTGTTTATCACAACCATGCAAGAAGAATATTTAGAGGATTTGTTTGAATTTAAGATAGCACTAGAGCATGGTTTGGCTCAGGCATCAAATGGAAACCTTATTATAGGATAGAGTAGCATGTTTTGAAATTATTTACATGAAGCAATTAAAGGTTCTCCAAAGAAATGCATGGCTTATTTGAGCAATGGAACTTTAGAAGATTTTATAAGTTTTCAATGTTTTCCATTATATTATGTACTTCATTTCTAGAAAATTATTTCTCAATGATGTCCTAGAAATGAGTCAAAATCAATGTGTTATACAAGAAAAGTTTCAACGAATGAAAATGTGTTTCAATGCCATTATGTTGGGTAATAAGTAACCATGAAAACATCAACAATTAAAAGCCACGCGATTAGAAAAAGGGGTTTGCAAGACATTAACCACTATTGGAAATGTTTGGTCAATAGATTTAGCATGAGTATGGATAAAGAAAAGTGGTCATGATTCAAGTGGCACATGTCTATGACTATAGAAACATGTCAAAAGAGAATATTTCTACTCAACTAAAATTTCCCAAAATAGTCTATAACTAAGAATACACATGACTAATTTGGATATCATAGTTCTTCATGTTTTTCTTTTTTAAATCTTCTAAGATTTCCACGTCTCTTTTTTTCCTTTTCATTTAAACAACATGAAGTTTCCCTGCCTTGACAACCCAAT
>JZKD02S1653432.1:528415-551538 GCA_000966675.3 Picea glauca
GTTGTGTCTCTTGTGAATGTGTATTTCTCAGTGATCTTGTTCTTATGTTGCTATTATCTATTGAAATGCAAAGAACTATAATAATGGCATAAACATTAACATGGTATCAGAGCCACCCTGAAGGAAGCATATTTCGCAAGAAGAAAAACGTCACTGTTACCGTACCAAAAAATTAGGGTTTTTCAAAAGTTAAGTTTTTTAGCTCCAAAAACACCTAGAAAGTTGTGCCCTCCCTCAATGATCATTGTGGCACCCTCAACACACCTTTTCAGTGGTTGGAACTCCCGGAAAGTGAAACTCTAGTTTCACAAAGTACCAGAAGTACCAAAGTACCAGAGGTACCAAAAAACCAGAAGCACCAGTCCAGAAATCCGCAGATAAATTTTGGAAAGGCAAAAGTTGGATTTTCTTAGATCCAAGGACACCAGGTTGCTCGCCTCAACCAAGCGCACCTCCTGGTAAGGTCAAAATTTGATTTTGAGCATTTTCATATTTTGGTCATTTTTCATAGCCCAAGTACAAGATGTTTGCAAGTACAAAGCTTGTTGATAAACTAGAAGGCATAGACAACTTCTGTTCCTGGAAGTATAGGATCCGTCTGATCCTTGTAGAAAATGACCTAGCAAGGTTCATCAAAGATGAAGTACCAAAACCCGAAGATGCTATAGAGAAAGCTAAACATCAGAAGGACTCAATTAGGGCTCAAAGAATCATTGCAGATTCAATCAAAGACCACCCGATCCCTTATGTATCATCCAAGAACACTCCAAAAGAGATGTTTGACTCTCTAAGCAAATTATACAAAGGAAAGAACATCAACTGAAAGATGAACCTAAGATCTAAATTGAAGAATACGAAGATGCAGAAAGGAGAAACGATTCAAGAGTATTTCTCCAGAATGTCAGAGATTAAAGAACAGTTAAAAGCGATTGGAGACACCATCAATGAAGATGAATTTGTAATGACGGCCCTAAATGGTCTTACAAGACCTTGGGATGCATTCATTCAAATAATATGTGCCAGAGCCGTGAACTTGCAATTTGATAGCCTATGGGAAGAATGCATCCAAGAAGAGACAAGGCTAGCTAACCGTGAAGCACTACTAGCAAGGGATGATGATCAAGCCCTAGCTACTCATACAAAAGGAGRAAGGAAGAAACCCTACTTCAAAAGGGAGACTCATAGAGAGCCTCAACCATCAAACCAATTCAATAACAAAGAATCTCATCCAAGGAGATTTCAGAAGAAAGGACAACGCAAGGAAAGAGATCTCTCATACATACAATGCTATCATTGTGATAAGATGGGACACAAGGCGAATTCTTGTCCAGTTAGACGAGAATAATACAAGAGGAAACATAAGAGGTAACATGCCCACATAGTCGAAGATGAAGAGCCACCTACAAAGATGATCAAGGACCATGTCTTGATCGCGGCCCTCTCAGGATCAGTAACACCTGGAGAGGACACATGGCTCATTGATAGTGGTGCATCAAAGCACATGATGGGTAAGAAAAGTACTCTCTCTTGTATTTCAGAAAAGAAGTTTTCTCAGAAAGTGACACTTGGAGATGATTACCAATATCCCATCAAGGGAGTGGGAGAGTCAAAATACAAACTAGATTCAGAAAACTCAATAAATATGAAGGACGTACTCTATGTACCAGGCTTAAAGAAGAACTTACTTTTCATATCAGCTTTAGACAAGAAAGGCTATAGAGTTTCCTTTATAGATGGAGAAGTTCTTATGTGGGCTAAAGGAGAAACCATAAATGAAGCAATCGTCATCGGAAATGAACAAAATGGCCTATATAAACTAAAGGGTCACCCAGAGACTGCCATGACCCATGCCATTGAAAACTCATGTGAACTTTGGCATAAAATATTGGCCCACATCAACTACAAGGTGCTACCATACACATGCAAAGCTGTCACGGGTTTACCAGAACTCAAGGTTGATCAGGAAGGCATATGCAATGGATGTGCGCAAGGGAAGAATATCAAGAACCCTTTTCCAAAAAGGGACAACAAAGCAGAAGGAGTACTGGAACTCATTCATTCAGATGTGTGTGTCCCAATGCCATCATCCTCCATTAGAAGGTATGTATACTATGTATCATTTATTGATGACTATTCTTGCAAGACATGGATATATTTCTTAAAATCTAAAGATGAAGTATTCAGCAAGTTCAAGGAATTCAAAGCCTTGATAGAGAATCTTTCTAAAAGGAAGATTAAGATACTCAGGTCAGATAATGGAGGAGAATATACCTCAAAAGAGTTCGTGAACTTCTGCAGAGATGTTGGGATCAAGAGGGAACTCACTACTCCCTATAATCCTCAACAAAACGGTGTAGCTGAAAGGAAGAACAAAATGATTATCGAAGATGTGAAGACCATGATCCATGATCAAGATCTTCCTATGTGATTATGGGAAGAAGTAGCAATGGCAGTTGTTTATGTGTAGAACCGATTATCCCATAGCGCACTTGGGTTCAAGACCCCAGAAGAGATGTTCACCGGAAAGAAACCAGAGGTAAGCCATCTCAAAATATTTGGCTGCCTAGTCTTCATACACATTCTGAAAGAGAAGAGAAACAAGCTGGAACCCTCCGGAAAGAAGGGAGTATTTGTGGGATTGTAACACCCTGTTTCCCCCAGTCTGTAAAAATAACTATACTGGCCAAGAACCATGGCAAACTCAGAAATGTGAATGTATGATGTGAATGGACCTTATGAAAAAGGTCGATGAATGTAAATAATATTATGAATGTATATATTGCAGGACTGTTGAGAGGGGGAGTGCTAAAAAAGAGACCACGATGGTTGAAGAAAGGTGGTGGAAGGCACCTGGAATGGTGATGTGAACTTCCACCGAAAACCAATACCATATTTGGTCTTCACTGGCCCGGAGAACCAAGAGTGGCTCGCTGGCCCGAATTAAATGTCTCACAAGCTAGTAGGTAGTTGGCTCCTCAGGAATAAATGAGGGATGGGGGAGGTAAACCACCCATCTGTAGGAGTCTCAGGCTTGACCAGTGCGAGGAAAGTCGTGCCACACGCAACCTCGCAAGAGGAAAAGGCGTGAGGGAGAAGCGCTAAGGGAAGATGTGAGGGAATGCAGGAGAAGCGAAGAGGAGGAGAACTCTGGAAAACACAGAGTGAGTGATAGCAGAGAAGAAGGAGAGTAACCTTTGTTCTCGGTCACTGGAAAATAGAGAGGTATTCTCACAGCATCGTGGTCTTAGCTCGGGGGTGGCTAGCGGTAAATCCGTTGGGAGTCGTTGAGCCTACGGTTGGGTGGAAACGAGCACCCCTCTCAGTAGTTGTAGCACTTCTGGTGTTTTTATGATAAGTGTTTTCCCTCTTGGATTTCGAAATGTATATTCTGACATTTATGCTCATAAACTGTGAAATTGTGAATGATTACAGTATAAGACTGTCTGTGTAGTGTTTTGATAAAAAAATGGTAGATGTATGCTTGTAACAGAAAAACCACGCATGGTTTATGTTGATAGATAAATTTATTTATACGTAAGTTGAACCAAGTTAGACTTCCATTCTGTTCTCGGGAATTTGTTTTCCCTTATCTATCTCCAGGAATGCCCCAGAATAGATCTCTCCACAGAGATACCCTTCTCGGAAAAGTTTACCAAGAACCTGGAAAAAGGACTTGAATGTGCAAGTCTTAGCAACCCGGTATGAGGAAGAACGATCCTCTTGAAATCCCGAAATATCGATGTAGGGATAGGTGTCGATCGATGGAAAAAATCCTGTCGAAAGATCTGTGGCAATTCACGGCCATTAGAATGGTAGAAGAAACAAGGGCATTAAATGCCTTAACCCTTTTTCCTTTGTCTTCGTGAGTAGAGAAGAAATCGGGATCGTATATCCCCAAGGTCCATGAGAGTATCTGGACCATTGGTTATTCCACGTCCAGGAATCCGTGGGAGAGTGCACAGCATGGGGACCGATCTGAACCGTCATATATCGGTTAGAAAACCCGACAGTCGTTGGATCTGTCAGGAGATACACGAGGGTTAAGCCCCCGTGAATAGGGGCGAAAGTCCCGAAAGAGGAGTGACAAGAGGTTGGGCTCTCATCTTGATAAGTCCCGACGGGAATAAGACTGTGGTCTTATGAGAAGTGGTCATACTGGCCAAGGCATAGTCCAGAGGGCTAATTGCTGATCGAAGCATGTTCGGCACTTTGGCATTTCGGTACCCGGAATATCGAAGGGCATGTTCCTCTTGTGCTCGCAAGTCCCGAAACTTCGACTGGTGAACTCTCGAAATGTTAGTATATGATTAAGTCTCTATTAATGGACGAGATCCTCTCGGAGGATCCAAGGTCTGTAACAACCGTTAGATGTGGGGAAGGAACGTGGATGATAGTTCCTCGACCCCTCTCCACCTTTGCAAGCAATTCACGAACATGATCCATTCAGAGGATCCAAGGTCTGTAATGACCATTAAATTTGAGGAAGAGACGCAGGCATTAATGCCACAACCCTTTTTCCCTTGCAAGAAATGGTGAGAAAATCTGGGCGGCCAGGATCTGCACACCCAGATCTGCGGCTGAGGTTTCATTCTGGAGCCCCCTTGTTGTTCTTCCTTTAACGAGGGGGGGGGGTCCGAAATGGTGTTTTATTGATGTGGGGCCCCCTCCTGTCGTGTTGCCTTCCATGTCGTTTATTCCCCCCCTGCCACCTGTTCTCCACTTAACCGTGCGAGGGGGCTCGTTCCTTTGACCACTCGCTAGCCCTGTCGAGGTTCGGCGTATGCATACTTGACATGGCTCGACGCTCTTATAGCGTTGAGTCACGTAAGGTGAAGAAGCGCCATATTTGTTCGACCTGTGGTCGTGACCCACGATCCTATGGGAGAAGATGAGGGAAGAACTAGCTTACGCTAGACCTCCGTAGATATTTCGGGGGTTCTGATTCTTGAGAAATCGACGAAGAATTTGATTTTCGTAGTGGGTGTTTGACAAATTGGTATCAGAGCATGGTTACAACACTCGGCTTGCTTGGGATCATGAACGAGTTGCGCAGAAGCTCCGTTCGGAACACTCCTTAAAGGAGTAACCCTCTATCTTAAACCCTCTTAATTAAAAAAGGATCAAAGTTCGAAAACGAGAATTCGAGTGTATATGCATGTGAAAGAGTTATGAATTATGCGCGGGTTATAAAAATGTATCTAACTATTGACTAACGTCCAGCGTTTGTCTTTTGCACCCAAGCGAACAATCAGTCGCGGGAATTTACAGACGCAGAGGATGGTGACTCACCAAGAGGTGGGAGAGGGATCCCACAATAGAGACGAAGAGTCTGACGAAAGAAGGGCAATAGGGACCCCTCCAGATCTAGCTGAGACTGTGAGGAGTCTCATGGTCGAATTGCAAAGCTACAAGGTCGACAATGAAAGGATGATGAAAGAACAAGAAAAGCAAACTGAAATTAATGCATTTTTACTGCAGAGCTTATCCGACCTACAACAACAAATGCAGCATGAACCCGAGATACAGAAACATGGTCATATCAGTGGCCACACTGAGAGGAGCACCTCAAGGAAGGTCTACCCCAGAGGTAAAGGACCAGGGCCGGACAATTCCTCTGAGAAGGAAGCTGGCGACTCGGAGGGCTCTTCCAGCAGCAGAACCAGTTCCTATTCTCGAAGAAAATAGAAGAAGTGAAAACTCTCCAAGGGTCATAAATTTGAGGAATTCAGAAAGGCCAAACCACCCTCCTTCGATGGTGAGATAAAGAAGGGAGAGGAAGCAGAGGCCTGGCTACTTGGACTGAAGAAATATTTTAGAGTCCATGATTTTTTCAGAAAATTTGAAGGCCCGAGTAGCCACTTTCAATCTGCATAGAAAGGCTTCCATTTGGTGGGAAGATATTAAGAATGTGAAAGGGGTTCGTGAAGAGGACCTGTCCTGGAAACAGTTTGAGAAATACTTCTGGAAGAAGTATTTGTCGGAAAAATATTTCGACTAGAAGACAAAAGAGTTTTATGAACTCAAACTGGGGCAACTCACTATAGAGGAATATGTCAACAAATTCCTTGACTTGTTGAGATATGTGCCTAATATAAAAGCAGAAAAAGAAAAGGTGCAACGCTTCATCAGTGGGCTACCCAAGGACTACCGAAACAGAATTGAATTTGATGAGCCAAAGACCATAGAAGGCACTATTCGAAAGGCAACATATTGTCATGAATAGTATGGACATCGGACAGATCCTCGTGAAGATTGGAAACATAAGAGTGGTTCGAGATTCCAGAAAAAGGGGATTAAATCCCCAAGATTTAAGAACTACAAGAAGAACCCAAAAATGAGCTTCCTAGCCCGGAGTGTACACCAGCAGAATTTTCCCTCCTTGGGCAGGAGTAAAACTTCTGGACATGTACCAGTAGAGACTGATAACGCAAAGAGAGAACCTCTGAAATGTTGGGGTTGCAGAGAAGAACATCTCCTGAGAGACTATCCACACCGATAACAGAATAGTCGGAGGATTTATAACATCCAGGAAGCTACTACCATCAATGACGTGGCCAAGAATGTGCCGCAAATTTATGCAGCCTTGGATGATAACCAAGTTGACCATCAAGCTTCAGTGGTGGAAATAAAAGGTATGATTTCCAACCATCTAGTGTCTATTTTGATTGACCCTGGTTCAAATTTGAGTTATATATCCCCTAAGACTGTTGACAAGTGTAAACTACAGCCTCACAAGAACACCAAGCCATGGTTGGTACAGTTAGCCACTAGCACCAAAAGAAGGGTAGCAGAGGTCATACCAGCCTGCCAATTGATGTTGGGTGAATTTCCCACCCAAGCAGCCCTTAACGTATTACCCCTAGGATCATATGATATGTTGATTGGTATGGACTGGCTAGCCTCCCATAAAGCCAGATTGGACTGTTACCATAAAACCTTAGAATGTGTGAGCAAAGAAGGAAAAAGGATAACCCTTCAAGGGATCCGAAAACCTGTCTCGGTGAGACAAATATCATCTCTCCAAATGAGAAAGTATTGCCAAAAGAGATGTCCCCTATATGCAATACAGGTGTTGGAAACCATAGAGGGTGACAAGCCCAGCCTTGAAGACCATTCTACCCTGAGAGAATACAGAGATGTGTTTCCGGAAGAGGTACCGGGTCTACCTCCGAGAAGAGACATTGACTTCTCGATAGAGCTTGCACCAGGAGCGGTGTCGGTGTCTAGGACACCCTACCGAATGAGCACACCTGAGTTAGTTGAACTCAAATTGCAATTGAAAGAAATGATGGGTAAGGGCTATATTCGACCCAACGTGTCTCCATGGGGAGCACCAATCCTGTTTTTGAAAAAGAAGGACGACACCCTTAGACTGTGTATAGATTATAGACAACTCAATAAGTTAACCATAAAGAACAAGTACCCCTTGCCCAGGATCGATGATCTGTTCGATCAATTGGGAGGCGTGTCTATTTTCTCAAAGATCGACTTGAGGTCAAGATACCATCAAGTTCGAATCAAGGGTGAAGACATCCATAAAACTGCTTTCCGGACACGGTATGGTCACTATGAGTTTGTGGTAGTGCCATTTGGGTTAACCAATGCCCCTGCCACTTTTATGTGCTTGATGAACAATGTACTCAGTAAATTTCTAGATAAATTTGTGCTATTTTTTATTGATGACATATTAATCTACTCTAAGAATAGAGAAGAGCATGAAGAGCATCTTAGGCTTGTGCTGCAAGCGCTAAGAGAACATCATCTCTATGCTAAATTCAGCAAATGAGATTTCTTCCAGAAGAAAATACATTACTTGGGTCATGTTCTGTCCGAAGAAGGGGTAGCAGTAGACCTTGACAAAATCAGGTCTATCATGGAATGGCATACCCCAAAGGATGTTTCGGACATCAGATCCTTTATGGGATTAGCAGGATACTATAGGCGATTTATAAAAGGATTCTCCAAGATTGGTTGTCCAATCACTGCCCTCCAGAAGAAGGGGACAAAATTCATGTGGACACAGAAGTGTGAAGAAAGATTTCAAACCCTAAAACATCTACTGACCCATGCACCCGTGCTGAAAATCGCCGACCCAGAAGCTAACTTCCTCGTGTGCACAGATGCCTGTAAGGAAGGGCTCGGAGGAGTCCTTATGCAGAAAAGAAGTGTGATCTGCTATGAATCCCGAAAATTGAATGAACATGAAGTCAACTATGTGATTCATGACCTAGAGCTGGCCGCTATAGTGCACGCCTTAAAAATGTGGAGACATTACCTCATGGGGAGGAAATTTGTACTTATGATAGATCACTGTGGATTGCGATATTTGTTTGACCAACCGAAGCTCAATGCCAGACAGGCTAGATGGATGGCCCTCCTTAGCGAATTTGATTTCGAAATCAAACACATTAAAGGAAAAGAAAATAGGGTTGTCGATGCCCTTAGCAGAAGCATGAAAACAATTCACCTGGCAGCGGTGAGCACCTGTGAGACGGATGTCAAAGAAAGAGTTAGAAATGCACAAAAGACAAATCCATTTGCCCAGACTGTGACCATGTACCTACAGCAAGAACCCACCAGAGTAAAATATGAAGGCTACCCGATGACCGAAGGAGGTCTGCTCACTTACAGAAATAGACTGTGTATTCCAAATTATGACGACTTGAAGAGGTTCATTATGGATGAACTACATAAAAGACCCTATACTGGTCATCCAGGATACCAGAAGATGATCATGGCTACCAGAAAACAATTCTACTGGCCGGGGTTGAAGAAATACATAGCCGAATACTTGGCCAAATGCATAGAATGCCAACAGGTTAAAGCATAACATCGACACCCAGCAAGACTATTGCAACCTTTACCAATCCCAGAATGGAAATGGGAAACCATATCCATGGATTTCATCACTGGATTACAAACATCGACCAAACAGAACGACGCCATTATGGTAGTGGTGGATAAATTGAGCAAGTCTGCTCATTTCATTCCCGTCAAATCGACTTGCAAAGCAATCAACATCGCCCAAGTATTCATGAAAGAGATATTCAGACTGCATGGTATTCCGAAAGAGATCGTGTCTGACAGAGACACAAGATTTACTTCCAACTTTTGGAAATCACTGATGGCTAGTTTAGAGACCAAGTTGTTGTTTAGCACTGCCTATCACCCTCAAACCGACGGACAGATAGAAAGAGTGAACCAAGTATTAGAAGACATGTTAAGGATGCACGTAATGCATCAACCCAAGAAATGGGAAGACTACCTGCCACTGGTAGAATTCGCCTACAACAACGGCTACCAAGCATCCTTAAAGATGAGTCCCTTCGAGGTCCTCTATGGTAGGCTGTGTAATACTCCATTCAGCTGGAGTAATCCCGTAAACATGATTTCTTTTGGACCCGACATGTTGAAAGAAATGGAACAGCAAGTGACTCAGATAAAACAAAATCTGAAGGTTGCTCAGAACCGACAGAAAAGCTATGCGGACCAAAAGAGAACTCCACGAGAGTTCAAAACGGGAGACCATGTATATCTTAGAGTTAGGCCCAGAAAGAGTTCCTTGAAAATGGGAGCTTGTGCCAAGTTAGCACCGTGGTATTGTGGACCCTTTGAAGTTCTAGATCGAGTGGGACCTGTAGCCTATAGGCTATCACTTCCTCCCACCGTAAAAGCACATAATGTTTTCCATGTTTCGTTATTGAAGAAATATGTACATGATGCTAACCATATAATTGACTGGTCTGTGATCCAGGTGGAGCTGGAGGGAGAATTTCTACCAGAACCTCAATGCATACTGGATAGAAAGGAAACCCCACTCTGGAACCGAACCATTGCATAAGTCAAGGTGCAGTGAAGACATTTTGGCCCAGATGAGGCTACATGGGAAGTGGAGGATGCCATGAGACAGGCATATCCGATTTTGTTTACTTCTGTACATGCATTTCATGTTGATAAATAAGAACATCGAGGACGATGTTCCTTTAAGGGGGAGGGAATTGTAACACCCTGTTTCCCCCAGTCTGTAAAAATAACTATATTGGCCAAGAACCATGGCAAACTCAGAAATGTGAATGTATGATGTGAATGGACCTTATGAAAAAGGTCGATGAATGTAAATAATATTATGAATGTATATATTGCAGGACTGCTGAGAGGGGGAGTGTTGAAAAAGAGACCACGATGGCTAAAGAAAGGTGGTGGAAGGCACCTAGAATGGTGGCGTGAACTTCCACCGAAAACCAATACCGTATTTGGTCTTCACTAGCCCGGAGAACCAAGAGCGGCTCGTTGGCCTGAATTAAATGTCTCACAGGCTGGTAGGTAGTTGGCTCCTCAAGAATTAATGAGGGATGGGGGAGTTAAACCACCCATCCGTAGGAGTCTCAGGCTTGACCAGTGCGAGGAATCTCGCGCCACACACAACCTCGCAAGAGGAAAAGGCGTGATAGAGAAGCGCTAAGGGCAGATGTGAGGGAATGCAAGAGAAGGGAAGAGGAGGAGAACTCTGGAAAACATAGAGTGAGTGATAGCAGAGATGAAGGAGAGTAACCTTCTTTCTCGGTCACTGGAAAACAGAGACGTAGTCTCGCATCATTGTGGTCTCAGCTTGAGGGTGGCTAGTGGTAAATCTGTTGGGAGTTGTTGAGCCTACAGTTGGGTGGAAACGAGCACCCCTCTCAGTAGTTGTAGCACTTCTAGTGTTTTTCTGATAAGTGTTTTCCCTCTTGCATTTCGAAATGTATATTCTGACATTTATGCTCATAAACTGTGAAATTGTGAATGATTACAGTATAAGACTGTCTGTGTAGTGTTTTGATCAGAAATGGTAAATGTATGCTTGTAACAGAAAAACCACGCATGGCTTATGTTGATAGATAAATTTATTTATACGTAAGTTGAACCAAGTTAGACTTCCAGTCTGTTCTCGGGAATTTGTTTTCCCTTATCTGTCTCCAGGAATGCCTTGGAATAGATCTCTCCACAGAGATACCCTTCTTGGAAAAGTTTACCAAGAACCTGGAAAAGGGACTTGAATGCGCAAGTCTTAGCAACCCAGTATGAGGAAGAACAATCCTCTTGAAATCCTGAAATATCGATGTAGGGATAGGTGTCGATCGATGGATGAAATCCAGTCAGAAGATCTATGGCCATTCACGGCCATTAGATTGGTAGAATAAAATAGGGCGTTAAATTCCTTAACCCTTTTTCCTTTGTCTTTGTGAGTAGCGAAGAAATCGGGATCGTAGATCCCCAAGGTCCATGAGAGTATCTGGACCGTTGGTTATTCGACGTCCAGGAAGCCGTGGGAGAGTGCACAGCGTGGGGACCGATCTGAACCGTCAGATCTCGGTTAGAAAACCCGACAGTCGTTGGATCTGTCAGGAGATACACGAGGGTTAATCCCTCGAGAATAGGGGAGAAAGTCCCGAAAGAGGAGGGACAAGAGGTCGGGCTCTCGTCTTGATAAGTCCCGACGGGAATAAGACTGTGGTATTATGAGAAGTGGTCATACTAGCCAAGGCATAGCCCAGAGGGCTAATTGTTGATCGAAGCCTGTTCGGTACTTCGGCATTTCGGTACCCGGAATATTGAAGGGCATGTTCCTCTTGTGCTCGCAAGTCCCGAAACTTCGACTGGTGAACTCCTGAAATGTTAGCATGTGATTAAGTCTCGATTAACGGATGAGATCCTCTAGGAGGATCCAAGGTCTGTAACAACCGTTAGATGTGGGGAAGGAACGTGGATGATAGTTCCTCGACTCCTCTCTACCTTTGCAAGCAATGCACGAACATGATCCCTTCGGAGGATCCAAGGTCTGTAATGACCGTTATATTTGAGGAAGAGACACAGGCATTAATGCCACGGCCCTTTTTCCCTTGCAAGAAATGGCTAGCAAATCTGGGCAGCCAGGATCTGCGCACCCAAATCTATGGCTGAGGTTTCATTCCAGATCCCCCTTTCCATTCTGCCTTTAACGAGGGGGGGGGAATCGGGCGCGCATCTCTCGAATGGTCAATATTAAGGCGCCTAGATCAACGACGCTTAGGCGAATTTTGGACCCCCTTTGTCATTCTGCCTTTGACAAGGGGGGGGTCCGGAATGGTGTGTTATTGATGTGGGGCCCCCTCCTGTTGTGTCGCCTTCCATGTCATTTATTCCCCCCTTGCCACCTGTTCTCCACTTAAACGCGCAATGGGGCCCATTCCTTTGACCACTCGCTAGCCCTGTCGAGGTTCGGTGTATGCAGAATTGACGCGGCTCGACACTCTTGTAGCGCTGAGTCGCGTAAGGTGAAGAAGCGCCATATTTGTTCGACCTGTGGTCGTGACCCATGATCCTATGGGAGCAGACGAGGGAAGAACTAGCTTATGCTAGACCTCCGTAGATATTTCAAGGGTTTTGATTCTTGAGAAATCGACGAAGAATTTGATTTCCGTAGTGGGTGTTTGACAGGGATACTATGAGGTCTCCAAGGCCTTCAGAATCTATATACCAGGTCACCGACACATTGAGATCAGTAGGGACGTGACCTTTGATGAAGAATAAACACTTAAGAAATCAAGAAGATGCCATCTTGAAAAAGTGTATGAAGAGGAACCCAAAAATCCCAGGATTGCAGAATCTGTGAGGGAAGTTCCCAGAGCTGCAGAACCAGGGAGGGAAGTCGTAACTTCCCCTGATGAGGAAACACTTGAAGACCATGATGTAACAGAAGTTCAAGAACCTCCTCAAATGACCTTCTCCCATAAAAGAAATCCTACTTGGGCAAGAGAGATTATTCAAGATGGAGAGAAGTATGGCGTTCCAGAAGGAACCTCGAGACAGGTGAAAAGACCAAATCCATTCTCCAGTTACACGGCTTTGATGTGTGATATCCTAGATGAGGAGCCTACCTGCTTTGAAGAAGCCATCCAAAAGAAGGAATGGGCAGATGCCATGACAGAGGAATACCAATCCATAATAAAGAATGATGTATGGGAAATAGTTCCCAGACCAAAAAGTAAGGATGTGGTATCATCAAAATGACTCTTCAAAATAAAACATGCTGCTGACGGAAGTATTGAGAAATATAAAGCAAGATTTGTCGCTCGTGGATTTTCCCAGAAAGAAGGCATTGACTATGAAGAGACATTCACTCTTGTAGCCAGATACAATTCTATTAGAACCATTATAGCTCTTGCAGCTAAGATGAAGTGGAAGCTGCACCAGAGGGACGTGAAGACAGCTTTCATGAATGATGTTATCGAAGAGGAAGTGTATATAGAGCAACCCCAAGGATTTGAGGTTGAAGACAGGAAGTCTCATGTCTGCAGATTGAAGCAAGATTCTAGAGCTTGGTATGGCCGTATAGACAGTTTCTTGATGAGCATGGGCTTTACCAAGAGTAAAGTTGATTCAAATCTCTACTTCAAAATTATGAACGATGAGCCAGTAATACTATTGTTGTATTACTGGATGACTTATTCTTAACTGGAGAAGAAAATCTCATCACCGAATGTAAGAAGAGACTCGCTTCAGAATTTGAGATGAAATACCTCGTCCTAATGCACTATTTCCTAGGTCTTGAGGTATGGCAGAGTCCAGAGAGGATCTTCCTTAACCAAGGGAAGTACACGGTAGAGATCTTAAAGAGATTCGACATGCTGGAATGCAAGCCCATGAATACACCCATGGAAGCGAAGTTGAAGCTGTTGGTCGATACTTCATCAGATTTGATTGATGCCACACTATACAGACAGATTATTGGATCATTGATGTACTTGACGAACACCAGACCAGACATTTGTTTTGACGTGAACACCTTGAGTCAGTTTCTAGTAAAGCCCAGACATGTTCACTTAGTGGCTGCAAAACATGTGATGAGGTACCCTAAAGGTACATTAGATTGTGGTCTCAGTTATGATGGAGATCACAATTTCACATTGAGTGGATACACTGATTCAGATTGGGAAGGAAGCGTAGCTGACAGAAAAAACACTTCCAGATGTTGTTTCAGTTTGGGATCAATCATGATCTCATGGCAGAGTAGGAAGCAATCCAGTATTTCTCTCAGAACAACAGAAGCAGAGTACATTGCCGCATGTTCTGCTAGCTACGAAGCTATATGGATTCGAAATTTGTTGACCGGTCTATTTGACCTAGAGATGGAAGCAACCACGATCCTATGTGACAACCAGAGCTGCATAAAGATGACAAAGAATATTGTATTTCATGACAGGTCGAAGCACATAGATATTCGCTATCATTACATCTGTGATTTGGTGCAAAGAGGAGCCTTGAAGCTGCTATATGTTAGCACATATGAACAGGTTGCTGATGTGTTGACCAAACCTCTATATTGAGTAAAGTTTGAACACTTTTGAGATAAGCTTGGTATAGTCCGAAAGGACACTCCCTGAAAGGTGGAGTATATATGTTCCTTGCTTCTGACCTCGCTGTTAGACGTAAAGCAAGATGAGTCATTGCTTCTGACCTCGCTGTTAGACGTAAAGCATGACGATGTGTGTGATCCTTGCTTCTGACCTCGTTGTTAGACGTAAAGAAAGATGATTCATTGCTTCTGACCTCGCTGTTAGACGTAAAGCATGACGATGTGTGTGTTCCTTTCCTCTGACCTTGTTGTTAGACGTAAAGCAAGATGAGTCACTGCTTCTGACCTTGTTGTTAGACATAAAGCATGACGATGTGTGTGTTCCTTGCTTCTGACCTCGCTATTAGACGTAAAGAAAGATGAGTCATTGCTTCTGACCTTGTTGTTAGACGTAAAGCATGACGATATTTGTGATTCCTTGCTTCTGACCTTGCTGTTAGACGTAAAGAAAGATGTTGTGTGTTTCCTTGCTTCTAACCTCCCTGTTAGACGTAAAGCAAGATGTTGATGTATTCCTTGCTTCTGACCCAGTTGTTAGACATAAATAAATATGATGTGTTCCTTTCTTCTAATCCAGTTGTTAGACGTAAAGCAAGATGATGTATACCTTGCTTCTGACCTAGTTGTTAGACGTAAAGCAAGATGTGACTAGTACTGAGCTACCAGCTTAACAGTTGTGACATAGAGCCAGTCTAGTACTGTGATGGGCCAGCCTTGTGTTGTGATGATGATGAGGTATCATTTTATATATTGATACATATTGATGCATATGATGATGGCATTCTTTCGAGAATGATGTTGTTGCTGATGAAGAAAACTTCTGATGACTTATAGATATGTCAGCCAATGTTCCAAGATGATATTGACGATACTATCCTCTTGATGCCACTGATGATCCAGACCTCTCTCACCTGATGCTATTGAAGAATACCCTTCTTGTTAAGGGGGAATGTTGAAATAATGTAACTGCAAAGAGTATTCTTATTATTATTGATATATTATTCATAGGATCAATCCCCATTGTGGATTGATCATGTCGGTTATTGTATTAGGACCAAATTCCCTTTTGTGGATTGGTCAACAGACAATTATAATAAGCAGAATAAGAAGTCGACCCCAACAGTTATTATTGAGACCCACAAATATAATAAAGGTGGGTTTACCCACCCAGAGTAAGAAGTCGGCCCTACCAGTGAAGAGACACTTCACACGTGCCAGAACTTGTATAAATAAAGGAGGCTAGCGCCTCATTTGGACATAACTCACTTGCTCAGTTTGAGAGACAAGTTCTGATTTGTTACCAACAAATGAGAGAGGAAGAAGAGTGGCACATCTTTTGGAAAGGACTTTCTATATTGGTTTGAGTTATCTCTTGGCATTGTATTGGCAATTTATAATAAGGAAGTTTTTCCTGGGTTTTCTTCCCCTAGAGGGTTTCCCAGGATAAATGTTGTGTCTCTTATGAATGTGTATTTCTCAGTGATCTTGTTCTTATGTTGCTATTATCTATTGAAATGCAAAGAACTATATTAATGGCATAAACATTGACATGACTATCCAATTATAATCAATTTATGTTGTTGAGGCACAAACTCTACGCTCCATGGGGTTTAATGTATAATAATGATTAAAAATTGTACCCAATAACCATGAGAAATGCAATTAATATAATAATGATTAAAAATTGTACCTAATAACCTTGAGAAATGCAATTACTTCATGGGAACTAGAATTGAAATACATATGTTTATGACTTCATTTTATTCATGACTTTAGGTTCATATTCCTATGCACTATAGGAATTCAATACAATGGAAAATTAAGCTTTTTATTTACATTGGAAAAAAAAAATTGTTGTCGAGAACTACATTTTAAATTTCAAGAGTGAAAGGAACTTTTGCTTAGAAATAAATATTTAACAAGCATTTCTAATATCTAGTTGAAGAAGACTCAAATTTCAAATTTAGTTTTTCTTGTCCATTTCAATAAATTCTTGGGAATGTATGTTTTGTTGAATTTGTTACGATGTCTTTGTTATTGTAGTTTTCATATTAGTTGTCTTTCATAGTAATGTTGTGATATATTTGGTTCAAAGGAAAACCCTATGGTTACTTACTTGTTGGATTTTTTCTATTCTAAGAACAATTTGTCTTTGATAATGTACTATGAGTAAATCCTGTCATTTTCTTCTATAATTTATAGGAAATTTCATCTCAATCCCCACTCATGTATGAAGTATGTGTGAATTTGTTTGATATGAAGAGAAATTTTTTGTAAAAAACTAGGACATTATGTGTTATTATGGAAGCATATTGATTTTGTTGTGAGGGATTATGATCATTGAGTGTATGCATAGTGTCACACTTTTTATCCATTCTTTAACATTTAGATGTGGTATGCATAGTGTTGATATTATGGTAGATGCGGGAGGTATTAACCTCTACATGTAACCTTTGACGAGACTAGAATATTCCAGGAAGAAAGATAAACCCTAGAAGGTTAGGAAATAACCTTAGAAGATAAGTCTACTCAAGAGAATAATTTATATTAAATTATTATCCTCCAAAAGTACAAGTCGACCCAATTAGGTCACTTGGAAGACTATAAATAAGAGGGCACTAGAGCTCATTTTTCATTCACACTCTCATAGCTCACACAGACTAGTGGTGTACAATTTTTGGAGAGGGAGTGCAGCTGCAACTAGTGCAGCTGGGATTTTGGATTTTTGTTATGGTTTGGACTTTCTACCTTGGTTATGGTTTGGATTCTTTGCTTGGTACACTAGCCTTGGAGAGAGATACACTATCTTGGTTGGCTATTGGTTTTAAGGTTTGGTTCTGGAATTATTCTGTCTGTCAAGGTTAAAGGTTCTCGGGGGTGGCTTCATGTCTATGGTTGGGTGACAATATTGTTATCTTGTCTATGGAAAAATGAGCACATCTCTTTTATTCTAATAGGTTATGGGCCCACACTATCTTTAGATAGTCTAACCATTAGAATATAGATTGGGAAGATATTTGTTAAGCTCGTTGTGGCACCAGTTACACCTGCAACTAGGTTTTTTATTATGCAGTTGCAACAAACCCTAACCTTTGTGTTCGGGCACTTCTGGTAAATAATTTGACCTAATTCATTGACATCCTAGTGCGCCCTAGCCTAGTGCACCTCTTGGTACCCTCAACTAAAAAAAATGTCAGGTTTGAATTTTTTGTCAAAGTCAAAGTCAAAGTTTGAATGGTCAAAGTCAAAGTCAAAGGTTGACTTCTGGTCAAATTGATTTTTTGGTCAAAGTTGAAATTTTCGAGTTTCTAGCTTGTTCTAATCATTGAATCTTTTGATTGAGTTTCTAATCTCTTATTGTCAAGATGGTATATAGTTTCAGATTGGAAAACAAGTTGGATGATGCTACAAGGTTTCAAAGGTATGCACTTGTATATGCTATCTAATTTATATCATCTAGCAAAACATGAGTGTGTTTGCAGGGAAAGTTCTAGAGATATTGTCCAAGATGTAATCTTGGATTCAGTGCATTCAGAAGAACAAGCGCACCCTCCATAGAAAATGAAGCTTCAGGTTCCAGGTTTGATTAAATTGTTAAAATTTATATATATCAAGGGTGATAGTCACTACATTACAAATTGTGAAAGAAATCTTTGAAAGATTCTATTATTGTTAGGTGCAATGAATACTTGACTGTATATGAATACTATTGATATAGATGCTTATTATACATGTTCGCAATATGAACTAACATCTCCTCCAGATAGATATTTCTTGTTTTCTCTTGTTGTTCTTGTTCTGGGAAGGTACCCTTGTGAAATATGTTTGATGAACAATCCTTGCGGAAGCTATCATAGAAGAAGTTTATAAGGATGACACAACTTCCATATGGGCAGCAATCAAAACAGATAGAAACAAACTTAAAGAGACTCAGAGGAGTCAGACTTGAAGGAAGTCAAGAATCAAAAGGAAACCAAAAAAGGCTTGTGACACTTTGCAAAAAGAAAAGAGAGATGCAACAGACGGAAGCATGGACTCTCTCAGATGGAGGGATTTGATCACATGATTCCAAAAGAAGAGCATGCATATTTCTCATTCATGCATGAAGTTGGGATTAAGAGGGAGCTAATCCCCAACAATATGATCCATTGAGGAAGAATCCATAAAGACTATGAAGTATATATCCATGTTCTTCATTTGAAGTAGAAGCCATGATAAGAAACATGTGTTTAGTTTGACTCTAGAAGAAGTCTTATTGGAAAAGAAGCCTTGAATATCCTTGGTTGTCCATCTACATTTATGTTCCTATGGAGGAAGGAAAAATTTGGAGCCTTTAGGAAAGAAGGGCGTGTAATCTATAGAAGATTCCATGGACTCCAACATTGAAGAGAAACATGAGGAAGAACATGAAGATTCCAAAAAAGAAAGAAAATTCAGAACAATCAATTGAACCAAGTTTGAACCCTCTAGAAGCAGTCAAGCAAAAGGAATGGAAGGAAGTTGTGATGAAGAACAATGTATGTGAGAAATTGTGAAAAATACTTAAGCATTTATAGATACAAGGCGAGCCTTGGGGATAGAGGGTTCTCCTAGAAGGAGGGAGAAGACTATGTTACACTCAACACTGTAGAAGCATAATATATTTCAGCTTCTGATGCTTATATGAAAGCAGTGTGGCTTCATAAGTTGGTTTCTGGACTGTTTGATCATATGTTGGATTCAACTGTGATATATTGTGATAATCAAAGTTGTTTGATGCTTTCAGAGAACCTGGTGTTCTACGACAGGTCGAAGCACATTGATATCGAGTATTATTTTCTCCATGATAGAGTCTAGAGGGGAGAAGTGGTTCTCCAGTATATCTTCACAGATGAGAAGATAACGGATATTTTGGAAAATCCTATGTCCAAGATGAAAAGTTTGCGTACTTAAGGGACAAGTCAGTACTCGTGGAGATGACTTCCTTATTGGAAAAGGAAGAGATTACTCCTAGGTTGGGAGGGAGCACTAATATGTTATTTATTTATGGGTAGTCATTTTCCAGTTCGTAAAATGGTCCAGGTTGGGAAGTCACCTTCCAGTCCAGAAAGTGCCCAGGATTTTGGATGGACGAGCATTTTCCAGTTTGGAAAATGGTCCAGATCGGACAGTCATTTTCGTAATGAAAATGGTCTGGTAGATTGTTGATGTACCATAGACAGTGATTCCCCTTGTGGCTAGTGTGTGGGAATGTTCTAGGAAAATAATTCTTCTTGGAAGTCACTATGAGTAGTGGTCAAGAATAATGGTTTGCCTCTTCGCGTCGTCATTCTTTCGAAGTTCACAGTTGTGAGCAGTTTCAAAGAATGGTCTGTTATAGGAGGTTGGTGAAGGATAGTCATTTCCATTAGGAAATGGTTCGGACAGACATTCCCTAGGGTAGACTCATTCTCTCCAAGTTGCATTATGATTAGTTCTAGAATAATGGCCCATTTAGGTGAATGGTCCAGGTTCAACAATCAGGGATAGGCATTCCCTAGGGAAGACTCATTCTCTCCAGGTTGCAATCTGATTAGTGTCGGAGGAATGGCCCAGTTAGGTGAATGGTCCAGGCTCATAAATCAGGGAAAATTATTCTTCTATGCTTGGGAAGAATAGTCCAGATATCCCATGGATGATGTTTTTACTTTTCGAGGGAATATGCTCTTCCAGATATCACAGATGTGAGTGGAGGAATGGCCCAGATGACTCAGTTTGTATCATGATATTGTTTATATAGGTTGATATCAAATGATATGATTGTTGTGGAGATTGTATGTCTCTGGACAATAGTTGTATGCTACGGTGGTGGATGTGCTCCATTTATAGTGATTATGTTCACTGGTTAGTAGTCGTGTGCTAATAGGAGTGGTTGTGTACCAATGGGTAGTAGTTGTGTACTACTATGGATAGACACAATTGTGTTCTATTGGATGGAATTGTTCTGATTGCCATGGAGACTACCACTAGTGTTGGAGATGATTTCCAACTAGATGGATAGTCGTGTGATGGTGGATAGACATTCTCCTTGTGGAGAATGTTCCAAGTTGACAAATTTTTGACGTATCATGGACTGGTATTTTCCTAAGGCACAAGTTGTGACCCGATAAGGAAAATGGTTTAGGACCGATATTCTCCTAAGGCACAGTTATTCACCCGATCAAGTTGAATAGTCTGCTCCCTAAGGACATGACACCCCATTTAGGGTGGTTGATACGGGAGCAATATTTTCTAAGGCATATGGGTAGAGATGGATATATATGGTACATATGACCAGACTATAAAATAGTTTGAGACTGACATTACTGTAGAAATAGTCTTTGTAGCCCATGGCGTGGCTTTCAACATCTTTTGGGACAGTCATTCTTTCAGGACATATGTCCGGATTAGAAGAATGGTCCTTGTATCACTCTGTGGAGTGAGTGAATTATTCAACATCATTCCTGATTACTCAAATGGAGTATGGCTTTGAGAGATGATGTAGTTGATGCTATCAGATAATATTGATAGTGGTGATGTTGCTCATGAGTTTATCTACGTGATCATAAGATAGTCTGTGTGGCTATGATGATGCTACCAGTTGAATGGTCGGGTTGTGCTCAATACCATTTCCTTTAATACCTCCCTAGCTAGGAGGAAGTATTGATATTATAGTAGATGCAGGAGGTATTAACCTCTACATGTAACCTTTGACGAGACTAGAATATTCTAGGAAGCAAGAGAAACCCTAGAAGGTTAGAAAATAACCTTAGAAGACAATTCAACTCAAGATAATAGTTTATATTAAATTATTATCCTCTAGAATTACAAGTCGGCCCAGTTAGGTCACTTGGAAGACTATAAATAAGAGGGCGCTAGAGCTCATTTGTCATTCACACTCTGCTAGCTCACACAAACTAGTGGTGCACAAGTTTTGGAGAGGGAGTGCAACTACAACTACTACAACTGGGATTTTGGCTTTTGGTTATGGTTTGGAATTTATGCCTTGGTTATGGTTTGGATTCTTTGCTTGGTACACTAGCCTTGGAGAGAGATACACTATCTTGGTTGGATATTGGTTTTAAGGTTTGCTTCTAGAATTATTATGTTTTTCAAGGTTAAAGGTGCTCGGGGGTGGCTTCGTTCCTATGGTTGGGTGACAATATTGCTATATTGTCTATGGAAAAACGAGCACATCTCTTTTATTCTAACACATAGAACTTGAGGAGCCATTTCATGTCTCATATACAAAGTGAATAAATTGAATGCCTTGGTGTTGCTAGGAGAGACACTAAAATTCCTACTTCAAAGAAGATCAACCAAAAGTTAGAAATTTTTCCAAAGATTTACTTCTTTAGTACTTTTGTGTGGGGAAACAACAAATGTTATTTTCTTAATTTGCTTATTTTCTTTGGTTGGTGGAGGTACAATGTGTTAGCGTCAGAATTCACTCCTGGATTGCAGCAGGAGCAGAGCCCGATGCCCTTCAATTTTATGTCACGAATTTGTTTAACGGGTGATCAAATGGGTAGAGACCCAGGAAGGTATAGCTTTAACTCAGGAAATCGGGCCTGTTATGTAGAAAACAAGGGAGGTCTTGATCCAACTTCCATCAGTAATTTGAGCATAAGATGGATAGATGGAAGACTTAATGAGATGAGTGAGCAAGACTGCCTCAGGCATCAGGCCTTCAGCAGCTTGAGGAGGAAAAACTCAGAAGACAAGATCCTCTTGACCCCGAGTTTCGAGGAACTGAAAGGTGGCTTGACTGGATCCTCCAATTCCGAGCCATTCAGCATTGAGAAAGCACAAGAACTGATTAGAAACCCTATGACTATTACAGTGATCCAACCTACATCATCCTATAATAGCGCAACTCGACTGGATCCTCCAATTCCGAGTTGTTCTAACACAGTGTAAACAAAGAGATGGAAAGAAGATTGACATCCATAAAGTAAGAAGTCTCAAATGCCAATACATAACCAGAGCGACTAGCGCTTCATCAAAAATTTACAATTGGGAGCCTAGCTCAACCATCAATCATTTACCAAATGGAAAAAATGCCTACATATAGCCAAAACAAAACAACAACAGCAAAAACGAGAAATTGCATTAAAAGCATTACGTCTGCATGTCTTCTAGTAGTCTGTGCATGCAAACTCTGGACGATCGTGCACATATGACAGACACAAAGGGACTCCTGACTGTCCTACAGTGTTTTGACAGACGCAATCTCTGTCAGGAAGGACTATCAGTCTGCTTGTACACTTTGTCCTTTCCTGACCTTCTATTTATGGAAGAAGAAGATGTTCAACCACCTTCAACGGCCATAATAACTACTTCCTTGGGATTGGGAATGGCCTGGGACAACTCTGCCCTCTGGGATGTGGAAGTCTCCTCATGGTTCCACCTAGATCAGATGGATGGTCTGATGGATGAGGCGTGGAGGATCTGGCACGCTTGACGTGGAAGGGGAAAGGGAGGTGATGGCGTCAACACTATGAGGGTGAGATGAAAGGTGATGAGGTGTTAGAAGATAGCAGGGTCTAAGGACGGGTGTGGTAGCGAAAGGTAGAAGAGGAGAGGGAGATGTGACGGGGGAAGACACATGGTGGAAGGTGAGTGGATGATGAGGTATAATGGTAACGGGGGGCACATTATTTATGGGAGGTTGACGTGGAAGGGAGCGGGACGCATGGCGGGGGACGAGGAGGCTCGGAAGGTGACACGACAGGAGGGGGCCCCACGTTAG
>JZKD02S1653432.1:552276-569538 GCA_000966675.3 Picea glauca
TATATATATATATATTATTTCACAAAGTCTAATTTTAATTATTATGAAAACATTTATACTAAGGAGATTAGTGCAATCATTTAAGACACTCATATTATTTCAGTTTTTTTTTCCAGATAAAAAAAACAGTTTCATTGTTATTCTATTAGAATCAAGTGAACCTTTCGTTTACATATCGATCATATGAACTGATGATCCTGGAAAAAACATAACTATTTCTTGATAGTTTATGTGGAGATAAACTATACTAACAAGTAGATATTATCTTCAGTCTGAAATCTTCAAGTTGATTACAAAAATTTAAAAACCTTGTCTTTTCAAAAAGGAAAAAAGCACATCTAGTACTGATGATCTTGTTCTTGCTCTAGCTATTATAAAAGAAGATAGTTGTCTTCATTAACAATGACTCCTTTGATAGTTTATTAAAAATAAAGTCTTCCCATAGGATAGTCCAGTGCCTTCTTTGATAGCTTCTCTGCTTCAGTGTTGTATGCTCTGTGAACATGAATAAAGTTGATTCCATCAAAACTTGATTTTAGAATTCTGATTTGGTCTTTCCAGTTTTCCAAATATAGCAAATTCAGATTTGAATTGCCTATTATCCAATCTATGGCCACTTTTGAGTCTCCAGCTACCATCATCTCTTTTATGGATAGTCTATTTCCCAGGGAGAGGAATCCCCATAGTCCCAAGATTTCTTATTTCATATTATTTCCTTGACCACCTGCAAAGTGTGCTCTGTAATGGTGTTCTGTGTTGATTTTGAGAAAAAATAATATTCCACATCGGTTATCTATAACTGCTCCATCAAAGAAACCAATACGATTAACATCAAAGTATAGTGGATTTAGTATGTGATCAACTTTGTCATATTCACCCGCCCCATTGTGTTCTTTGATTGAGAGAAGGAAATTTGTGATAATCCTGGAGTCCTATCTAGGCCAGTTTTCAAAGAATAATTTATTTTTGTATTTCCATATGCCCCAGGTTACCATAAAATGGATATGTTTCATCTTTGGATATTTTGTAAATCACTGAAACATATTTCTTTCCAAAGTAGAACTACTCCATGAATCGGGGATTTTGAGGTAGAAAAGGATCTCTTTCCAATATATTGTGTAGTTTGACAATGCACAAAAATATGAGAAGTTGTCTCTTCATCTCTTAAACAGAGTCTACAAATTGAAGGGCCAATGCCTCCCCTTTTTCTAAAGTTTACTCCAGTTAGTATACAGTCCTTTAAACTGAGCGACATGAAGCATATAATTTTAACTGGTATTTTCACTTTCCATATAGAATTATACCACCATCTAATGTCTTATGTAGTGTTTATGTAGGATATGCACTGGTATGCTAAATTGGTTGTTACATTACCCATTGCCTTGTTCCATGATAATACTATCTTATCTTTTGAATTGTTGAAAGAGATTCCACTGTTTTTCAGCAATGTAAGGAAATTTCTCCATTTTGTAGCGAACTCCCCTATCAAATCGAGGTGGATATCCTCAAACCAACTCTGATTATTACTAGCATCATTTATGGTGGTTACTTGTGCTAAAGAGTATATTTGTTGATTGTTGATATTCTGAATTAAGGAGCTCGAGAGTTTAAAGAAAGCATTATCTCCTATAAATGGATCACATCTAAGAATGACTTGTTTGCCACACCCAATCTCCCATGTCAGCCAACGTTTTATAACGTGTAATGAGGCCATAAATTTTTTCCATAAGTTTGATGATATTGGATACTTATATTTGGATTTGTGCAGCCACGAGGTCAAGTCAATTCCTTTTAGATATTTTTTTTTAAGTAGCTCACTCCACAATCCTTTACCAAAGAGACCTCTCCAACAAGATTTTGTAGCTAGTGATTGAGCAAACCAGAAAATATTTCGAATTCCCCATCCTCCCGATTCCTTTGGTCTTGCTATGTTTTAACACTTTGTAAGGTGGAAGCAAGAAGTTTTTGTAGCACCTCTCCAAATAAAATTTGCAATAATCTGTTGAATCTTGTGTAGAATAGAAGAAGGGATTTTGGCTAAGCTAAGCCAGTATACAAGAATACTTTGAAGAACAGATTTTTCTAAAACCAATCTGCCACCTAAGGAAAGCCAACGAAAAGTCCAATTACTTATTTTCTTCTCCACTTTATTGATCAGCCAATTTGAATCCGCCACTTTATAGCTGTTGGGTTTTAGATAAAATCCCAAATATTTCATACCTTTATCAATGCATATGAAAGGTATATTGAATGCTTCTTGTAGTCTTTGTTCTAGAATAGGATCGATATTCTGTACAAGAAAACAAGATTTTTGGTAGTTAACTCCCATGCCCGAGGCAAGAAAAAAGCTTGTTAAAATTTATTTAAACTCCAGCCAATATTCAAGGATGCCAATTCCTAGGATTAGGACATCGTCCACAAAGAGCAGGTGTGAAATACTTGTTTCTATAGCAACTTTGAGTCCATGAAATTCCCCATCATCCACAACTAATTTCAAGCATCTACTTAAGCATTCAACCACCAATAGAAATAAAAGGGGGGAAAGTGGGCATCCCTGGAGAAGTCCTCGATTGACTCTTAAAGAAGTATGTAGGTGAACCATTAATCAAGACTTCCATGTTAACAGATTTAACACAAGCCATGATCCATTGAGACACCTCCCATTTTAGTCCGATCTGAGTTAATAGCAAGCACACAAATTGCCAGCTTACTTTATCATAAGATTTTTTAAGGTCCAGTTTAAGAATAATTGAACTCATCTTCTTGGTTTTTGCAGTGTGTAGACATTCTTGTGTAATCCCCACATCATCAAAAATTAAACGGTCTTTAAGGAAACCAAATTGTTCAAAGGAGATACAAGAAGCCGATTTTTCTTTCATCCTTGTAGCAATAATTTTGGAAATTACTTTATAAACAAAATTGCAAAGAGAAATAGACCTGAAGTCATGAAATGTAGTTGGCTTACTTACTTTGTGGATAAGAGCAAAGAAAGTAGCATTTAGTGCTCCAGGACTGTAGCCTCTGCATCTGGATTCTTCAATCGCCTTGAGTAGATCCTCCCCCAATAAATAAAAACAAATCTGAAAAAGTTCTTGGGTCCACCCATTTGGGCCTGGGCCTTTATCCTTTAGCATTTTGTTGATAGTGTCCTTAACTTCTTCTAAGGTGACTGATTTACCTAGTTCATTACTTTCTGAGTCATTGAAAAGATTTGGCATATTCTAGAGCACTTTAACTTGATTGACAGTATCGTGTGTCACTATCTCACTGTATTGAGATTTAAAATGATTATAAGAAATTTCCTTTATTTCATTATTAGTTGTTTTGTGACTTCCAGATTCATCAACTATTTCCCATATAGTGTTCTGAGATCTTCTATGGGTGGCAAAGTTACGAAAAAAAATTGTATTGTTATCACCCTTTTCCATCCAAATTGCCCGACTTCTAAGCCTCCAGGTGGCTTCTTCATATTTTAGAATCTGATCTTTTTTTATGATTAAGAGTCCTTAATAAATCCAGCTCTTCTTGAGCAAACACCTGTGATGGACATTTCTCAAAGAGTTCTGAAAATTTTTCTTCAATGAGTAGTAGCTCTTTGTACATTTGTGACTTTTTGTTCCTCTACCATAAATTTACAGAATCCTTTAGATTCCTCAGGTTTTTTCACAGTAGAAGGATTGAAGAAGAATCAGACCAAGAATTCATAGAAAGCTAAGTTTCCTTCATAAGGGATGTAAAACTAGGATCATAAATCCAGGAATTGTTGAAATTAAAAGGAGGGGCCCTGGATAGGGAAGACATCTCCAGTTGTAAATAGATCGGATTGTGGTCTGAGATGGACGAATTTATAACCCAGGATATAAGTCTTTTATGACTGCTTATAAGTGATTGATTTAGTAAGAAGTGATCTAATCTTTTCGAAATGCCTTCTATACCAGCTCTACCATTCCTCCAAGTAGGAGTAATATTTATCGGTTGGAGGTCCACTAGATCAGAGGAAAGGATCATCCTAGAAAAGAAATCAGCAAGGGGATCACTTCTGGCTTGATCCCCTCAAAAATCCTGATCCGTGAGAGTGAAATTTAGGTCACCTCCCACTATCAGTCCTTCTTCACAGAGTAATCCATAATCAATTATAGGTTTCCAGAACTGCTCTTTGTCTTTATAGGGTGCATAACAATTAAGGAGTTTATATCTTCCCGCTGACTGTTTAAATTTTCCTTCCAATAAAATACCTGCAGATGTGCCATAAGCACAAAACTCAGCATACATTGGGTTCCATCCACTCAAAATCCCGCCCGAGCGACCATTAGGGCTTAAAGCAACTACATCCCATTTCAGAAGGCACTGAAGGAAAAACCTTTTAGCTTTCTCAGAATCCACTAGCATTTCTTGCAAAAACACAACATCAGGCTTCACCTGGTTCAACAACAATTTGAGGGAAGCTATTTTTGTGGGTCCCCCAAACCCACGAAGATTGAAGGAAAGGAAAATTATAAGGGAAACACAGAAGACAACTAGCTTGCTCTAAGGACTGGGAGGGAATCCGAATTAGGGTAAGAGTTTAGGGTAGCAGGGAGGTCGGAAACAACAGAACAATCTGTGACATTACCCGCTGGGGATATCATTCCAAATTTTGAAAAACCACCTTCAGTGGCCCCGGAGGGTTTCTTAGGGAGGCGTGGTTTAGGTTTCTTTCGGATTGTCACATTGGATTGATCTGAGGATAGAGGAGGTAAAGACAAACAATTGGTAATGGGTAGAGGGACAAGGGACAAAAGTTTTGTTACTTTCGTTGATAGTTTAAGAGAATCATCTAAAGCACAGACAGGAGATACACAGGTGTGAGTCGCACCAGTATCAACACATGAGAGTATGGAAGAAACTGTAGGGGAAGTGTTTGAAACCACTTGTAAATTTGCCCCTGAACTTTTAAGTAGTTCTGTCTCCAAAGATCCGGTAGGAGGAGAATCATTCGTATGATTAACAGAGGTTAAGAAGGGAAGTGGTTGTTCTGGGGAGCAAGATGGGAGATTTACATCGGATAGAGCTGAAGAATTGTGGATATGCTGTGTAATATTCCATATATAAAAAGTATGCAGAATAGAAATAAAATGCTAGAAATGGAAGATGAACAACAATATAACCAGAATAGCACCACAATAATGCTGAAATGATAACAGAATAACACCAGAAAGAGCACTTCGATTACTGAGACCAATGTTCATGGGCCTCTTCGAGGGGGCAACCTCCAGTCGAACAGAACTCTATTACAATAATATCCAAGATAGGGTTCTCATACCCTCGACTCCTATTTATACTAAATATGCCTATCAATAGAACCATCTAGAGGAAGATCCTTCTAGAAGTAGAATCTTCTATTAGGTCTTCTTACATTCGACTTATTCTACTTTATTGCAAGGCCTTATTAATATTGACCTTTATTACACCGGAATACATTGTTCTACCTATGTGAGGGGTTAGGTCCCTAACATGTTCTCCCCCTTAAAAAAACCTTGTCCTCAAGGCTTGAGATGTGGAAATTGCTGTAGAATGGTACCTGGTTCCCAAGTGGCATCTGCTGGAGTTGTATCTTTCCACTGGACTAACACTTCCTTGATGGTTCGCTGACACATGTGACGCTCACGCTGGTCCAAAACTGCTTATGGTTGTAGCCAAATGGAACCTTCTTCGTCCAACTCGGGAAGGTTGGTTTGAGTTTGGCACTTAGTTCCAATCACCTTCTTCAAGCATGAAACATGAAAAACATGATGTAGCTTAGAATGACTGGGCAAAGCTAACTAATAGGACACCTATCCCACACGCTTGACAACTCTATAAGGACCATAAAATTTGGGTGTCGGATTCTGATAATGGTCGGCCTTGAGGGAAGTTTGCTTGTAAGGTTGAAGTCAAAGAAACACCTGATCCCCTTCTACAAAATGACGTTCAGAGCGACCTTGATCTGCTTGTTACTTCATGCGATTTTCGGCTATGACCAAATTCTCTTTGAGGGTACGGAGAATAACCTCTCGAACTGTAAGCGTTTGGTCAACCGCCTAGACCTTTGAGACACCTAGTAAATATGAGAGACCTTACAGTGGCTTTTGTCCATATATCGCTTCAAAAGGAGTCATGCAGATAGTTGTATGGTATGAAGTGTTGTACCACCATTCATCTAGGGGTAACCATTGAGCCCACTGGTTTTTCTTTTTTGATGCAAAACACCTCAAATATGTTTCCAAACACTTGTTGAAAACTTCCGTTTGACCATCCGTCTGGAGATGATAAGTTGTGCTGAGATGCAATTGGGTGCCTTGTAGCTTGAATAGTTCTTGCCAAAAATTGTTGGTGAAAGTTAGGTCGCGATCAGAAACAATAGAATGCAACATGCCATGAAGCTTGAATACCTGATCCATGAAAATTTGAGCCATTGTGGATGATGTAAATGGGTGTTGAAGAGCACAGAAATGAGCATACTTGGAAAGGCGATCAACTACCACCATCATGAATGATTTATTGCCCGATTTAGGTAAGCCTGTAATAAAATCCATAGAGATATCCCTCCAAATAGTAGGTGGAATCGGAAGTGGTTGTAGTGTGCCAGGAGATTTGATTGTTTTTCCCTTGTTGTGTTGACACATATCACATTGGGCCACCAAATTACGAATGTCTTGTTTCATACCATCCCAGAAAAAAGAACATTTGAACCTGTCATAGGTTTTGGTAAACCCAGAGTGCCAAGCTGTGGGTGTAGCATGAAGCTCAGAAAGCACCATGGACTATTTACTTAAATACAAATGACCTTTGTATCGAAGCTCATCATGGACCCAAGAGTACCCTGGGGAAACTCGATAATTGGACTGCAATTGTTGTATCAGAAGCGAACTTTTGGGATCATGTAGCCATTCCTGGCGAACGACTTGGATCCAATCTGGTACAATGAAGGAGAGATAAAAAAGGGATCATTCATCTTCATATTTTTGGGAAAGTGCATCCGCCACCACATTGTCTTTTCATTTCTTGTAAATGATTGCATAATAATATCCAAAGAGCTTAGTCACCCATTTTTGTTGCTCTGGGGAGGAAATACGTTGTTCCAAAAAACACTTGAGGCTTTGATGATCTGTCTTAATTTGGAAGCGTTGCCCCAATAGATAAGAGCGCCACAAATCAACGACATGCAGAATAGCCAACATTTCCTTTTCATAGAGTGATTTGCCCAAATTTTGTTCAGACAATTGTTTGCTGGTAAATGCCAAAGGTCGACCCTCTTGCATAAGAATAGCGCCAATACCTTTCCCTGAAGCATCACATTCCAGGACAAAGGTCTTTGTGAAATCAGGGAGGACCAGGATTGGAGTGGTGCACATGGCCATCTTCAAGGTTTGAAAATCCTGAGCAGGTGTTGGAGTCCAAGTGAAAGAATTATTTTTAAGGAGTGCGGTGAGAGGTGCCGCAATCTTTCCATAATTCCTAACAAACTTGTGATAATAACCTGTTTAGCCCAAAAATCCTCGCAATATTTTGAGAGTCTTTGGGTGATGTCAATCTTGCATAGCTTCAATCTTTTTAGGATCCACCCCGACGTCGTTCTTGCCAACAAGATGACCCAAGCACTTGATTTCTGAGGCACCAAAATCACATTTAGATTGTTTCAGGAACAGTTGGCGCTGAGAGAGTAGATGGAGAACGTGGTCCACATGAGCAAGATGGTCTGTCCAGGTTTTTCTATAAATGAGGATATCATCAAAGAAAACTAAGACAAAATGATGGAGAAAAGGGCGAAAGACATGATTCATGAGGCTTTGGAAGGTGGAGGGGGCATTACACAAGCCAAAGGGCATGACCAAAAACTCACAGTGGCCCTCATGAGTTCTAAAGGCAGTATTAGGAATGTCTGCCTCTTTCATATGGATCTGGTGGTAGCCAGAACCAAGATCGAGTTTAGTAAAGAACTGGGTGCCACTCAATTCATCTAAGAGGTCATCAATGATAGGAATGAGAAATTTGTTTTTAATGGCGAGTTTGTTGAGGGCGCGGAAGTCAGGACACATACGCCAAGAACCTTCTTTCTTCATGACCATGACCACAGGAGAAGATTAGCGGCTCGTACTAGGGTGGAAACGCCTGCGTTAAGCAGTTCTTGAACCATTTTCTCAATTTCATTTTTTTGGGAAAAGGAGTGAAAATAGGGACGGATATTGGGAGGGAGGCTTCTTGGGATAAGGGGAATGGAATGATCATGAACACCACGGGAAGGCGACAGTCCCTGGGGAGTGGAAAAGACCACTTGATGTATAGAGAGGATGGATTGGAGGTCTTGCGGCACAGAGGGTGTCTCAGTTGCCTGTATGGCATGGAGTTGGGCAATAACGCTAGAATGACCTTTTTTGAGCAACTTTTCCATGCGATGGGAACTAATAATCTTCGGTGAACCGGTGGTGATGCCTTGGAACTTATATTTTTGACCCTCCTGGTCGAATTGCATGGTTAATTCCTTGAAATCTATGAGAATGGGACCCAAAGTCCTTAGCCATTCTGCACCCAACACAATGTCACAACCGCCCATGTTGATAGCAAACATATGAGATTTCAGGTGGTGGTCACCAATGTGGAGACACACATTTTCACAAGGCCCTCCACATTTCATGGAGCCGCCATTGGCAATCATAGTTTGGAAATTATTGACTGCATGGATATAGCAATGAATTTCTTGGGCAATGCGACGATGAATAAAATTATGGGTGTTGACACTATCAACTAGAATGATGACCTTCCTATGCTTGATGTAACCAATTAGCTTGAGGGTTTGGGGAGCAGAGAAAACAGTGAGGGCATTTAGGGAAATGACCGGTTCTACTTCAGGAGGGTCTGAGGGAGGGGTTATGTTCGTGGTTTCAGGTGACTCAGACACAAGGGGAGTTTCAACATCCTCTTCCGAAACATCCTCCGAGATGGCCATAAAAAGATTTTGTTCTTTACACTTGTGGCCCAGAAAATATTTTTCATCACAATTATAACAAAGGCCTTTGAGTTAGCATTCAACCATTTCATCCCTGGTCAATTTTTGGATCTTTAGTGGAGCAGAGGGAGTAGTGGGATTTACTGGTTTAGTGAGAGGAATAAAGGAGGGTTTCCGGTTTTGAGAAGATACAACTTGTTGTGATTCTTTAGCTCTTTTAGTAGCCTCCACCCAACTCTGAGGTCGAGCCATGATGACATGGGCACGAATCTCATACTTGAGGCCACTAATAAAACATTCTCGGAAAAAAGCATTCGACATGCCCTCTGTCCGAAAATCCAGGCGCTCAAAAGAAGCTATAAAGTCGTCCAATGTTCTAGATTGTTTTAACTTTGTCAAATGTCCTAAATGGTTGGTGTCAGTGTCAAAGCGTTCATAAAGCTCTGCCAAAAAGTGTGTCCAAGCAATATACCCTTGATGGGAAGTTTTTCTCCATTGCCACCATTGCCAACGTTCTTGATCTAGATGGAGAACACCATACCAGAGTTTGGCCAAGTCATCTGTAATGACGTATAAAGATAAATAATGTTCCATTTGGGTTACCCAACCAGTGGAATTTGAGCCATCAAATTTGGTCACATCCACCCGCGGAAGGCGCAGGCCACGCTGAAAGTGATGGGGCTGAGAATTATGGGAATGAGAGGAAGTTTCAGCTTCGGTATGTGGAGGTGGGTCAGATAAAGGGTTATCTTCATGGATATGCAGCTTGGTGCAGATCATCGAAATGACAGATTCAAGCTGGGTAGTCATGTCTTGTTTGAGTTCTTCGATTGAGGCAGTGATGGAGGACTGCATGGTTGTATTGATGGCGACAACATTGGCACTGAGTTGTTTCACTTCTTGTTGGGTCTCTGTGAAATTAGATTGCAAGGTATTGAGGCGAGCTTTCAAGTCTTGGCTACGGGTATGGGCCATGATGACGAGGGAACCAAAACAGGGCGGGTGGGGTCAAAACTTTTGCTGAAAAATGATATGTATGAATGTGATAAGGGCAAAGATATAAATCCAATGGAATAGGTCTCAAATAATGGTGCAAAAATTTCCAAACTCATTTTTTTTATTTTTTTATACACATGTGGAGTTATACTCCGTTCTGAAGAATATTGCAGTGATGAAATGCCCAAATTCTTAACCAGGAAGAAATGTGTAGTGATTTGGCAACCCGAACATAGTTGCGCGACAATAGATCTTGTCTATTTGAATTTTTTTTTTGTTTTCGTCCCCAAAGGTTAGGTATTCAAGGGTTCTACAGACAAGGGTTTTCCCTGTGCTATATCTCTTTGATATACGTGCGGGGTCTAACAGTAGTACTCGACCCAATCTCTCAGGGCACTAACTAAGGAGGCTAGACCGTGCCCTTAGCCGTACTACCCGACTACCCAGGCACTAGAGAGTATCTTCTCGAGTGTTGTTCTCGGTGGAACTATAGAAGTCAAGCGACCGATTGGTTTATCTAAAGAGGGCTTCAGTAAATCTAGGTCGATCCATACACAGGTGTTGTCTGATGTGCTACCACTCGAAGGGGTACAAACATGGGTTACAAGGGTGGCCAACAGATGTGCGCTTAAGAACCACTTGTATTTCCTGTGTGTATGAATCCCGCAACCGCGGGTTTATGCGCATAACGACAGATCTTTGTGGCTTAAAGAAGATGGAATACGTCTCTACCCTGAAAAAAAATTAACCCACAATTTTTTTCCAAGGAAAGTGCTTTGATACCACTTGTAATATTCTAGATATAAAAAGTATGCAGAACATAAATAAAATGCTAGAAATGGTAGATGAACAACAATATAACCAGAATAGCACCACAATAATGCTGAAATGATAACAGAATAACACCAAAAAGAGCACTTTGATTACTGAGAACAATGTTCACGGGCCTCTTCGAGGGGGAAAACTCCAGTCGAGCAGGTCTCTATTACAATAATATCCAAGATAGGGTTCTCATACCCTCGAATTCTATTTATACTAAATATGCCTATCAATAGAACCATCTAGAGGAAGATCCTTCTAGAAGCATAATCTTCTATTAGGTCTTCTTACATTCGACTTATTCTACTTTATTGCAAGGCCTTATTAATATTGACCTTTGTTACATCGGAATACATTGTTCTACCTATGTGAGGGGTTAGGTTCCTAACATGCTGAGTACCCAAGTCATCAAAATTTTTCAATAAAAGGTTCCAGAAATCGCCAAAAGTTTCTATGACCCAGCGCTCGTTTTCTTTTAAATAAAGAATCTCTTCGTGGGAGAGATTTGCAAAGAAAGAGGGAAAGAAATAGTTCATCTTAGCTAAAAAGGAGTCTTTGTCGAGTGGACCTGGACAAAAACCTTAAGCTTGAGTGAGTGGCGTCTCGGGAAGTACTGTATCACAACTGAGTTCTCTGGGTCATGGACATTGTGCCATAAGATGTCCATTTGCCAGCAAGAATGACATATGAACGGTTCCCTCCAAAAATCAACTGACTGGCGAAAGTGTGAGTCCCCAATGGAGATATCGATATACTTCGGTAAACCTTTGGAGAGATCCAAATCAACTAATACCCACGCGAGCCTTTTGTTGTTCCAGCGAAGAGACTTCTCATCGAAGAACACAAAGCTACCAACCAAGTTTGCAATAGCTTCAAAGATCCTAACAGACCAGTATTCAATGGGAAAGTCGGGAAGCAACATCCAAAAGCTTCTTTTCATGAAACTTTCTGTCAAAGGATTAAACCCAGGCACCCATATTTTTAGCATTAAAATACCTCTACTTAAATCCAAGGAAAGCCCAAGATTTTTAGGAGATTGCTCTCGGCAAGGAAATGAAAAACCACCCAGTGGTTTGAAAGCAGACTGAATCTAGGATTATAACCAACGAGTGGCTTCCATTATTTTAAAATTCACTCGGACAATTGAACTTATTCAGCTTGGTATAGAAAAATTTACCCACAATAGCTTTCTCCATCAGACTGGAAACCCTGTCAATCGCAATATCTTTGCCTAAGACACAACACAACTTTTTTTCGCGAACTTTCCAAAGATTTTGTCTACGATTTAGTCGAGCTTTAGAACCAGAAGATCTATTATGGTCGACACTACCAACATGTCGAGGAGATATATGCACTGGTAAGTTCATTTGATTAACTTCAGGTCTGTTCTTTGGGGAGGAACACAAAACAGACATCAACTGTGAAGCATCAGAGCCGGGGTGAAGGACGAGGTAGGAAGAATTAGCTTTACAACCTACCCGAGGGATATCTCTCGTGTGAGATCCCAATGGTCGTGGGTTCTTCACATGATCTGGAATAGGTGGAGGGCGGAACACATCCCTAGAGGAAACCTGAGGACCAAGTGGAAGGTGGATCGCATTCTCGGTGGGCACCTGGTGTGGGAGCTTTGAAAGAGAAGAAGAAGGTACTAATACTTGTTGTGTTCCGACAAATCCGGCGCTTAAACAGTCGTACATTAACTTGTACGTTTCGTCAGCCAAATAGAGACCTTCTCTAGCCCAGAGTTCATCCTCGTCAGCCCAGGAAAGGTCATCCGGGGATGCCATCTAAGCATCTAATGAACTATAACACCACGTCTGCAGACAGGCCAACCCTTCGCACATAGGAAAAAAGTCATGACACCTATGCTAACCTAGGATAAACGACAAAGACAACCATAGCCCATCTATGCTACATGGATGAAGACCTTAATTCTATAGGGGACCCGTAACACAGTGACAGTCATCTACGCACGCCTGTGGAAACCCTAGCTCCATCTCCAAGACACTCATATTATTTCATCTAAGTAGATATGTATATGTTCATTTGATATTATTTCCTTTCCATGTTACTAAGACACGTTTTCCTATTTCTTAGGAGTTGTTGCATAAATCATCATAATTCTTGTACAATAGAGTCATTCTCCCCATCTATATTTAGCGTATATTCCACATTTCTTGGGTGTTTGGATAATTTTGGGGGTTACACTATGTTGATTTTATATAAAAAAAGAGAAAAAAGGTTGTTTGACTTATTCATTTATTTATGTAAGAGACGATATATGGTAAGTGGTGTTATTATCAAAATATTTGGATGACCATTACTTGAAAACACATATTTCCGGTAAATGAGCACCCTACATGAGGTACATGTATGTGGAAACTCCTTTGGGTTGTGTGAATGAAAGTCATTCCTAGATTTTGTATTGATTTAGGCTAACAAGAAGATTTAATTAATATATTGGAAGAAGAACAAAAGGTCCTCGTAAGGAACTATTAGACCAACAACCTGAAGTATCACAAAGTAGTAAAATCTTTACAAATTTATTTAAATCAAAGATTTATTTGATGTAGGATAACTGAATACATCTATATTTTTTTACAATTTGGCAAAAGGTGTGATAAATCATAATCCTTCGAACAACAAATAAAGAATTTAAGATACTTGATGATAATTTTCCATTTTATATGGGCGTTGGCTAGTTGTTCTACGAAATGGTTTTTTTTCGCCGGAATTTGGTGATATAAATTTACACGAATCACTACTTTTTGTTGTTCAAAATCTATTTTTGAATGCAGAAATGGATTAAGCATGCTGAAAAACTCCCAGGGCTCTCAGATTCTATAGAAATAATCACTCAAATCTACAAACCCAACAATTTCTCGTTGGATTTCGAGCAAATATCCCCGAAAAAAAATCATCATTTCGTAGAATCTTTAGCCTACGACTCTTATATGTAGTGTCAGTTTGACCTTTTCAAAGGAGCTAGAGGGAAAACATAGACTCACCGCTCTCGACACCAATTCTTTTATGAGGATTTTTCCATATTAATACATATCTGTACCCAAAATGTATGATGTAAAGTTGATATGTATTTGGTGGAAATATGCAAGACCAAGAGAGAATCAAATTCATAGAAACTAGCCCATACAACTTTTTATTTCAAAAGGTAGAAAAATGGTGGAGCTAAAGATCACTTTCCAGTTATCTGATGGAGTATATCATTTTTTTAAGTTGTGACTAGATCAAAAAAATTATGTAGTTGTACTTGGTTTCCACAAATGATTTGGGCTATCATATAGGAACACTTCTTTGTCTGAACCTTTGGTGAAAGATAAAATAAAAGTTTTAAGGTCAAAATCAAGTGACTAACTCTTATCTCTATTAAAATTATCATATTCATGCAAGTTGGTACTCAAGAAATATTAAAACTATCATATTCAAGTAAGTTGGTACTCAAGAAATATTGCACTAAAGTTCATAAATTAATGATTAGTCTAGATATAATGGAATAGATTGGTAAAACATTACTCATTAGTATTATTAGAAATTTGTAGGTTAAAATTTTTAATAAAGGTTATTCATTAACTTTTCTATAAAATTTCTTAAATTTTTAAAACTTACTCCAATAATCAATACTATTGCAACTAAATTTTGAAATCAACTTTCGAATGAAAAGTGGTGCTATGAACACTCGGATCGAGTGTTACATGGCCCACTAGGCCGAGGGGAAATGTTAGATGGTGGGGCGATGAGCCTGGAGGTCCGTATGTGGGATGTCTTGTCCACAACACCACCTCTTTCCACCTCCACAAGACACACACCCCACATTTATCATGCAATGGGGAATGTAAATGAATTCATGCCAAGGTATGAAGAAGAGCGATCAATGCAAGTTGTGGAGGCGTATGTCGAGACGGTTCATGCAACTGAAAAATTATGATGCAGAAGTTAATGGACGCATGTGAATGGGACAACCATGTTCTAGTTGTCATCATGGATACACATGAGAAGGATTTAGTGATTGGGGTTCGGCAGATGTTGGCTTTTATCTGGTGGTTTAGGCAGTTGTTCCTTGTTGTTCAACCTGCCTGCTTATCGTGGAGAGAACATTGGATATTGGGTGGGTTGTATTATAGCTAGTTGTGAAGCTCGAACAGGGGAAGGATGGCACCACACAAGCGCATGCATGAGGAGAATGTGGAGAAGAAGATGCGGGTGGTCATGACTGATGAAGATGTTGTAAGAAATTATGAGCAAGTTGACCTGATAGATAAAGAGGAAATGCAAGCTTTGGAGAATGAAGTGCGAGATAGGCAGGCTCATGTGGATAATGAGGAGGTGGAAACACAAGTGGGAGACTTGGTCCCTAACCTGGGATGCACCAAGAGCAGGGAAACCAAGTTTTTTAGAACAATTGAGTTATATTGGCATGTGAAAACTATGGTTGCTCAGGGCAGGGCTCCTCTTGAGCAGGGCATTTAGATTTTGAAGCAGAGGATGGAAGCATTAGATAGGAATTCCAACCTGCTCATCACTATGGTTTCATGGCTTGTCAAAAAGAAAGGAGGGGTCTTTTAGATTGCTAAAGGAAAAGATGTTCCTACCAACTCCAAGGCCCCGTCGAAGCTGGCACCTCCAACTACCCCCAGGTTCAAGTGCTTGATGAGTAATGCAATCTGCATAAGTTAGGATTTTTATAGTCTAGAATTACTAGTTTTATTGTTTTCTTGTTTCAAGACTCTCACTTCAGAGTGATCAGAAATATATATTCAGAGAAATCGGGATAGTAATGAATCAGTTGGCATGGTTTCCCTTAGGGAAGGCCAACAAACTTTGGGCCATTTTCTATAGACATTCTTATGGCTGGCATAGTTATCTGCATGTATATTTTGCCTCATTATAAATAAAAAAATCTCAACTTGAAAAGAAAGAAAAGTGGTGCTACAAATAATATCCTTTTGTTTATTTGTTTGTTAAAATTAAAACTAATTTAAAACCATGTTCTTAACAATTGATGTCATTGCTACATCTCTCACGCTCGTTCCTAGCTCGATGTGGGATTTCCCCATCTACGATGGATCTGTCTGTCCGGAGTGAAAATCATGGTTTCGAATGGGATCAGGTGAGACAAGACAGACCATTAAGTCTTTCGTTTTCGTGCACAACAGGTTTTATTTGGGTCAGCCTGGATGGTACTTCTTCGGGCAACCTTTGCTTATCATAGGAACGTTCTCGCTCTCGACAATTTTTCCATGCTTGCTCTTAGTTCCCCTGTTGTTCTTGGTCCAATGGAGCAGCGCGGGCGCATTAATTCTATGGTTCCAAACTCCCAGCTTGAACTGGATGTTACGATCATAGTTTCAAATATAGAATGTCTTATCCAACATAGAGTGCTGAGGAGTCTACAGCAGAGAGTGGATGAGAGCGTGCAAAGAAATTTCTTCAAATTTCTTTATAATCACTAAAATTCAGTAATCCTTATACTACTGAACTAAAGGGTATGATTTGGTTAGTTGATTTGATATGACATATTAAAAACATAATTGCAAGGATGAAACATCCCTAGCATAATTGCAAGCATCATTGCAAAGGATGAAACAATCTAATAAGAGTTGATAAGTTGCATTCACATATCTAAAATTTGTGATGTATAGTCTTGGAGTATGTTTAAAATTGTTTTTTTTTGTTAAGAGTTAGTTTTCCTCTGAGGTAAGGAAACAATGAAAGGCTAGTAAAAATCTGCCGGGGTGATTTTTTTTAAATAACCTTGATAAATCAGTAATGGTTATCCCCACTACTAAGAATTATAATAAGTTTTCCCACTCCATAAAAAAAAATAAGAATTAATAAGTTACATTCACATACTTATAATCAAAATAGAAACAACATGCCTTTATATTAATCTAATACTAATTGATGTATATCTCTCTACTTACTTTTTTATTTAATATCTTTTAAAAACATAATTAGTTAATGTTAAATCTATATTTTGATTACTAGGCAACTTGATGTGGCTATTTTGTAATACTTGAGCAAATGCATTGTCACTAAAAGTATATTGGTATGTTGTGGTATATGGATTTGAAAAAAAAATTGAAATAAAAAAAATTTCAAACTTTTTTAATATTTTTAATAAAATTATTTATACCATAATTAAAATAACTTAAAAAATTGCTTTTGCTTATACTATGTTTAAGATAACTTAAAAAAATTAACCATTTCTAACAAAAATACATATATCATGTTAAACCTTAAGGAAAATATTACTCAAAAAAATAATATACTTAAATGCTTGAAGTGTTTTACAATTTTGAAAAGATAAGGTTCAAAAAATTAATATGCTTAATTGTTGAAGTATTCGCACTTCTCAATACGAACATGTAGAATTTGAATTTTTTTGAGGGCTAGCAATTCATACTATAAAAACTTAGGTCGTCTTTTTAAAATAAAAGAAGAGTATATTTTTTTTAATTTTTTAA
>JZKD02S1653432.1:593723-615719 GCA_000966675.3 Picea glauca
CCATCAGGTTACTGAAATTCAAAGGAGAAGCGTTAGAGGACCAGGAGAAGCACCTGTTTATTTGTGAAAATATATGGGAAGAAAAATAGATCATAGACGAGGACACTAAAATTGCACAGTTAGCCATCACACTAAGGGATCACCCACTAGATTGGTACATGAGTTTATCTACAAACAATCCGTCATGGACAACCATAACGATTAGGGATATCAAGAAGTTGTTTATAAATGAGTTTCAGAAGATGAGTTCATAGGATCAATACATGAACGAGATGATTGAAATTAGACAGAAACTAGGAGAATCTATATGGGAGATTGACCAGAGATTCAAGCGACTGAAGGGAAAGCTAAAATATGTCATGATAGATATGCAACACATGAACCTGTTCGTCAATTCAATATTACTGCACCTGAAGTATCCACTGTGACAACAAAATTTTCAAACGCAGGCAGAGGCTTTGCAGGCAACTCTACAACTGGAAGAGAACCAATATCAGAAGACATATCCGACCATAGAGGAGTTGAAGGAGGATCTGAAGAACTTAACATTCCAGCTAAACTAGAACAAAAGTAAGGACAAAAGAGAAGTTGTATGGTGTACAACATGCAGAATAGAAGGACACCATAAGAACGAATGTCCAACATTCACACAGTACATTGCAACAGGAATGCCAAATCTGTTACCAAAAGGAGGACTATAGTGAAAAATTTGTAAGAAACAGGGCCACGACCCATACCACTACCCAATGATGTAGAAATATCAAATAGTCCCAAAGAGTTCATATTGCAACTTTTGCAATTCAGTAGGCCATGATGACAAAGACTCTCATACCATAGAGTTGATGAGAGAAAGGACATCAGATGCATATAGGGTGTACGACATAAATGATGACTGGGCAAGCCACACCTCAGTTTAACCAAGTACCATCCCCATACAAAACTGTGTAGCAGTAGTATAGTACTGCGCAACAACCTTATAAAACTGCGCAACTGCAGTATAACCCCGCGCAGTAAAATCAGGTTCCTCAATACAATACACCGTGTAGAGATCGTGTTGGGTACAGAGGCGGAGGAAGAGGCAGAGGAGGTTTTGGATGAGGAAGAGGTCGAGTAGTGTGTCACAATTGTCAACAACTAAAACATTATGCAAGAGAATGTCCACTTCGACCAACAACTTGTATGTATTGTCACGCATCGAATCTTGACACAGAAGAATGTCCAACATTATTGGGAAAGATCCAGGAAAAGAGGAATTAGAACAACCATAATGTTCAATGGATTTTAGCAGAAGTGGGGGATGGAGGACGAAACATCAACATAGTTACGCGCGGAGGAGCTAAAACAGGAAACAACGCAATATGACAAGAAACGGAACAACACCAATGGGTAAAGAAGAATGTCGAACTAAGGGCGCAATTTGATGCGCAGAATGAGAAGGAGATATTTAAGCAAGCCAGACAAGAATTTCTGAAGCCTGACATTGTGTTGACTTCAACCATGCAACAGACTAAGGAAGTACCAGAGTACGATATGCCTCCATCATTGGATCATACCAAAGAAATGCAGCCCCTGGGACAAGTAACTACAATCAAAGGATTTTTGTAATCATGTGTAAAATTATTAAATGATCCATCCTCTGTCAAAATATTGCAAAATATATTAGAAATATGTAGCATAGAGAAAGAAGGAAAGTTAGAACATAAAACAATTAATCACCTACATAGAAGGAGAAGAACAAGTAGGGAGTTCAGGCTGAACGCCAACATTGGAGATTTCAACATGGGATATATTATACTGGATATAGGATCCGAAGTCCATGTATTACCCAAGAAGACATGGCAATGTATGGGAGAGGCCACATTAGGATATTCACCCGTTCAACTAAAATTCGCAAACCAACACAAAGTTCTACCAATAGGGAGACTAAATGGAGTAACAATAGACTTGGATGGAGTGTGCAATAAAACATACTTCGAAGTAATAGAGATAGTGGACGACACGACACCATATCCAACATTACTGGAATTGGATTGGGCATTCGATAACCAGGCCATAATCAACTTAAAAACATGAAATATGACATTTGAGTTGGGAGAATATGGGGTCATTGCGCCATTAGACCCATCGGAAGGGGAAAGGTTCGTAGAGCCGACTTTCTTGGACTTGGATTAAATTAAGCAGTTGTATAGAACAACTACGCGAGATGAGGATTATGTAAACCCAACTGCAGATGGGATACTCATTTGGCGGAGCATCACCTCATGTGAAACAGACTCAGATACGAGTTTAGAAATATGACAACAGATTCTACACAAAGTTTCCACAAGAAGATGTGCAAGAATAAACCATGTCGTAAGATGGTTAGGTACAGAGATAAGGGAACCACACAACTTCCATGGAGTAAATGATCTAGAAGAATTCTTGACACTTTATGAAGATGAAGTGTTAGAAAACCAGATACTCTCAACAATCAATATAACTCTCAAGGCCACACCTGCAACATGGTGGGGCGCACACAAGGGAACAATAAAGGATTGGTACAAATGTAATCGTTTATCGCGCATCAAGTTTGGCGCAGAACAGAGAGGCAACCAACAGTAGAAGTATGATGGAAAGGGGGTACCAACAGAACATTTGGACACACATTAGAGGGCATCCCAACAAAATGGTATATAGACTAGGAACTGTGCAGAGGAACTACGAGCTGGACAGTACTACAAGAGAAATTTACAGTCACTTTCTCAATTGAGCATGAGAAACCCAACATATATGAAACACTTAAACAAATAAGAGGAGTGATATTCATTAAGGAACCAGAGGTCGAATTCATAACAAAAGAAAAACAACATAACCGACAGACAGTGAAAGAACTGTTGTCATGCTACCATGTGCAGGAAGAAGTACCGAATGAAGATGAACCACGCGACATTTAGATTGAGGAAGATGAAGGCAAAAGAAAAGTGGAAGGTCCACCTCTATAGTAATAAGTAATTGTTGCGTTGATCAAGGTGAAGAAAGTCAACATTGGGACAATTGAGAATCCCAAAATGGCCAGCATTGGAGACTACTGGGATGAAAAGATAGTGGAAAGAATAATAGAGTTACTGCATGAGTACAATGGCCTATTCCCCAAAACATTACAAGAAATGAAGGGCATAGAAGGAGAGCTAGGTGAAATGAAGATACCACTCAGAGTTGAGACAAGATCGATCAGACAACGACCAAACATACTAAATCCGATATATAAGCAAAAATTCAAAGCTGAGACCGATAGGATGTTGGAATATGGAATCATAGAACCAGTAGAAGAATCCAAATGGATAAGCCCGATGGTAGTTCAGGAGGAAAAAAAAGGTAGGATAATAATATGCGTCGACTTGAGGAAGCTGAACGATGCGTGCCTACATGACCCGTTCCCTACACCTTTCACGGATGAAGTGTTGGAGACGTAGGAGGAAACAAAGTTTACTCATTCAGTGATGGATTCTCAGGCTACCACCAGATCACAATAATGCACGAAGACAGATACAAGACCATTTTTGCTACAAAATGGGGATCCTACCAGTACACAGTCATTCCGTTTGGACTAAAGAATGCACCAACAATATTTTCCAGAGTAGTCATAACTGCATTTAAAGAATTTATCCACTAGTTTCTAGAGGTATACTTGGATGATTGGAAAGTCTATAGTCTATTGAAAGACCATGTAGAGGTCTTGTGTATGATGTTAGAAAGATGCAAGCAGTGCTAGATATCATTAAACATCAAGAAGTGCATCTTCGGAACACCTTTTGGGATACTATTGGGCCATATAGTATGCAAGCAAGGCTTACTAGTAGACCCTGCCAAAATTGTAGTAATCGTTAACTTGCTTCCACCAAAAATAGTTCGTCAACTAAGAGAGACATTGGGACACACATGATACTATAGAAAATTTATAAAATGGTACGTGCATATTACCGAGCCAATGGAGAAATTGCTAAGGAAAGACACAAAGTTTCAATGGGATGAGGATTGTCAACGCGGTCTGGATACGATGAAATAAAATATGGTAACAACACCAATACTGGTATTCCCAAATTGGAATAAGACATTCCATGTGCATGTAGATGCATCAACCTTAGCACTAGGAGCGATTCTGGTGCAACCAGGAGCAGGGGAGTTGGACCATCCTATAGCATTTGCTAGTAGAAAACTATCAAAATCATAATAGAACTGCAACACTGCAGAGGAAGAAGGTCTGGCAATGGTGTATGCACTTCAAAAGTTCATACATTAACTACTGGGGAAACATTTTAATATGTTCATAGATCATTCAGCGCTTAAATACTTAGTCAATAAGCCAATGTTGGGGGGGAGAATTTGTAGATGGATACTATTGTTTCAAGAATTTGATTTTGAGGTAATAGTTAAACCAGGGAAGCTGAATGCAAGACCTAATCACCTGTCAAGGATCACGAATGGGGAGGAACCTACAAAACTAGAGGACAATTTTCTGAACGCACAATTATTTTCAGTCCAGATCGTCGATGAATACTTCGTAAACATCATCCAATTCTTGAGTACAAGAACTGCACCATAAGAATACAACACTGCATAGAAGAAAAACTTGATATTCCAGGCTGCAGACTATCAACCGATTGAAGGAAACTTATACAAAATGGGCACATATATTATCTTGAGAAGGTGTGTGCTAGAACATGAAAGACCAAGGATTTTAGCAGAAGCCCATGAGGGAATAACAAGAGGGCACTATGCAGGAAAAGCTACCACACAGACGGTATTGCACACAGGACTATGGTGGCCGACCATTCATAGAGATTCAAAAGAGTATTGCCATAAATGTGATGTATGCCAAAGGGTTGGTAAACCAAATAGAAGGGAAGAGATGCCCCTGCGACCACAGGTAACTTTGTAGGTATTCGAAAAAATGGGAAATAGACTTTGTGGGACCGATTAACCCACCAGCAAAGCGGACAAGAGTGAGGTACATCGCCACTATGACAGAATACCTAAAAATATGGGTGGAAGCAACACCATTCAAATATTGCAACGAAGAGACAACAACACACTTCATGTTTGAGCAGGCGATCACTAGATTTGGTTGCCCTGGGATTTTGATGAGTGACCAAGGAAATCACTTCATTAATAGTATTATTAATGCTATGACTGAGGAATTCGAAGTTCATCATCAAAAGAGTACACCATATCACCCACAAGAAAATGGAACAGTGGAAGCCTTTAACAAGATCCTTGAAAATGCATTGATGAAGATCTGTAATGTTAATAGGGATGATTAGGACCTGAAGATACTCGTAGTATTGTGGGAATACATGACCACATGCAAGAAGTTGATAGTAAAAACACCATTCAGATTGGTGTATGGACAAGAAGCAGTGGTACCATTAGAATTTTTGGTACCCAGTCTATGTGTAGCAGCAATTATGAAGATGACAGAATGAGGCGCAGTACATGATAGGCTGAATCAACTGATGATCATGGAGGAAGAGAGGATCCTAACAGGGTTCCACTAAGAAGTTCAGAAAGCAAGGGAAAAATCTTGGCATGACAGACATATCAAGAGGATAATTTTTAAGGAGGGAGACTTAGTGTTGATGTATGATAGTAAATCCCTTCAACACCTAGGAAAACTCAGAATGCACTCATTAGGACCATATGAAGTGAAAGTTGTCACATATGGGGGAGCTTTACAGTTGAAGGAATTAGGTGGAAAAAAAATCAGAGGTATGGTCAATGGGATCTGACTAAAGCTGTATAAGGATAGTCGACCACCCACGACTTCAAAGTCACTGCGCAGTAAAAAAAAAAAAAAAAAGATATAGGGAAGGACATCCACAAGTAACAACAGAGGCATAGTGCATTGAAAATAGGAGCATGCATTCTTGGAAATTATAGATCGATGGAGAAAAGGCCAACGGTCACTACAAAGCTGAAACGAGCGGGAAAGGAGGATATGGAAAAAGAAACGCCAACTGACGACGACTATCAAAATTGAATGCAAGAAACAACTAACAGGATGCCGCATTAATCGCGCCAACTAGCAACGACAAGGGAAAAATCTGTGTGTAGTAGCAATTACGAACATGACAGAACGAGGCGCAGTACATGATAGGCTGAATGAACTGATGATCATGGAGGAAGAGAGGATCCTAGCAGGGTTCCACTAAGAAGTTCAGAAAGTAAGGGAAAAATATTGGCATGACAGACATATCAAGAGAGACTTTTTAAGGAAGTAGACGTAGTGTTGATGTATGACAGTAAATCCCTTCAACACCGAGGAAAAATCATAATGCACTCATTAGGACCATAAGAAGTGAAATTTGTCACAGATGGGGGAGCTTTACATTTGAAAGACTTAGGCGGAAAAAAACTTAGAGGGATGGTCAATGGGATCTAACTGAAGCTATACAAGGACAATCGACCACCCGTGGCTTCAAAGCCATCGCACAGTAAAAAAAAATGATATAGGGAAGGACATCCACAAGTAACAATAGAGGCATAGTGCGTCAAAAATAGAAGGAGCACACATGCTCGAAAATGATAGGCCGATGGAGAAAAGGCCAACAGTCACTACAAAGAAGAAACGAGCGGGAAAGGCAGATACGACAAAAGAAGCGCCAACTGACGATGACTATCAAAATTGAATGGAAGAAACAACCAACGGGACACTGCATTAATTGCGCCAAATGGCGACGGCAAGGGAAATCAATGGAAAGTACGAAGGAACCAATGGTTCAATTAAAGCACGATCGCAGTAACATCTCTTACAAGCTTCACACAACGTCGATCCAAAGCAATGACGCAGAAGCAGAAAGGTTATCATGAAATTGGAAAAAGCACAGAGCAATAGAGCATACAAAGAAAAGAGTGAAGGTTGCATAGGTTGTAGAGGCCACTGAGCTCGGTGGATGACAGATTTACCACCATGGAACCACCTAAACAGAGAGAATTGAGCTAGGTTTCTAGACAACCTCGAAGCAGAACCAGAGCACCATCACAACCACAGGAACGCGGACAACAATCATCTCAACTGCCAAAAATCATCAATGTGGACGAAATACCATTGTCGGATACAACACTAGGAATCCCCACACCTATTGTGGAAGAAACCCAACAGACAAAACTAGTGGGAATGGACATTGATATGCTGGAAGAAGGGTAGGGCCGACAGAATGAGGACGCAAACAACCAAGTGCAACCTGAAAAACCTATAGAAGCCCTGAGAATCAATGGGATGGCTCCAAACTAGGAAGAAATGACCGCACTGAAAGAATCAAAGACAACCACATCAGAACAACCACAGGAGGGAGCAGTGGAATATGTCACAGCCTGATCAGAGGAGTATGTCTAGGAGGAAACAATGGAGGCTGGATCCTCGAGCCAGCCACCAAAATGAAAGGACAAGAAGACAGTACCTAGGTCATCGTGCAGACAACCTACCACAACAATTGTTTTTCCGTGCATTCCAGAAGGGGTATGTGTACCAACAAGTTTTCTAGGATATGTAGAGAAATTGAGGTACTCTGACCATGATGTAGCATACACAGATATGTTCCCAGAGTTCGCTAAGCAAGTCTACTTACATACTGTGGGCATAGGACCCTTTGGTGAACCAATCAATGAACTAGTCCAGTGGGAAACAAGATTGGTCGAAACTGGGATTCTAGGTCTATTGGACCTACCACACTTTGGGAGAGGCCAGTATGCAAACAAATGCATCAAGCAGCTGATGGCAGATATTTGTGGTTGGAACAAATTGTTTCAATAGACATAAAGCTCATTGCATACATCACAGGGTATGGATCCTGTACAATTCCCGGAGGATAAAACAAAGGAGAAAGAACTGTCTGAGGAGATGAAGAATAAATACGACACCGAAAGGGGGTCGCTCAGAATCATGATCAGGCGTATTAGTGACGTCGCGACAAGAATGGACACAAAAATTATGGCATGGAATTTGCTTAGGAAATGCTGCAAGGAGGATGTCCCGACCGGGGTTGTCGCAACTGTAGCACAGTGTGTCGAGGGCACCACACTTAGCCGGGCCCCTTATTTGTTGAATCTGTTCCTGGATGACTGCAACAAGGATGCACAGGATCTGGGGACCAAATTTCATTATTTATGGCTACTCATCCTGATAGCTGTGATGGGATGGAAGGAGCCGAAGTACTCAATTTTTCCCACTAGACCCAAACCCTTCCATGAAGCGTGATACTTATCACTTGGAGCCACGTCGGATGCCAAGAATAGGAATGCGAATGCAACTATATTTGAAGGATATCTCCATGACATACAAGACACCATTGCCAACACTTGGAGGGTAAAAATGAAAGTTTTTTCAAGGTATCAGGGCATAGCCAAATTCAAATTCATTAGACATACAATGTGGATACAGGCGCGGAAGGACCCCGACAATCAATATCTACAACTACATTACTACATCACGGAGGGGGACATACAAATGGCCATTAAGGATTGGGAAGATGAGTGGAGGATTCTAGTCCTTACTCGAGAAATACCCATGGAGATAGAGGAGGAGGAGGAAAGATAGGAACACACACATGCTGAAGAGGTAAGGCAAGAACATACACAACCCAAGGAAGTAACAATGCCCAAGAAACCGAGGACAGGTCAGAACAAGGCACAACAAAATAAAGGGGGGACATCCAAAACAGGCATCCAAACAGGGAAGAAGAACAACACATAGGCACCACAAGTACAAGAGAAACAGGTTGAGGCAACACAGGGAACTACTTCAAGTACTACTCCACAACAATAAGACCAGACTAAGTAGCCAATCACCTAGACGGGGGGTGCACGCAAGAAGGTGAAGGCACATGGAACGCCCCCATAATACACGATCACTGAGGATGATGTAGACATGGTGGCCCAAATGATCGAGGATTGCACAATCAAGGACTTCGAGAATGCTCCGCGCCAAAGGGACGAAATTGAAGAAGAGATGACATACATGCGACAGCTCCTCAGGCATATTGGGGAGGCGCAGGTAGCCAACAACAATGTAGAAATAGACCCGTCAACATCATAGATAGGAGGTGAAGCTAGATTAAGTGAGCAGGAAAGGATATAGACGACAACACAACTGAGCTCAACATTTCACGTCACGCCCAACATGCTTCACATGGACGAAATCGTGAGGCAGACACCCCTCAAGGACTTGGCTCAATTACAACTGGTATTGATGTGGATACCAACCAAATCCTTGTATAAACTACAGGTCAGTGTTACACAGGAGGTACAGTCTCACGCATGCACAGATGCAACGAAATTACAGTAGGTAAAGGATCATCGAGACGAATTGGAATTGGTCTTCGAGCAGGCTAAGCTCACGACCAAGGACGAGAAGGATTGCGCGAATAGTGTAGAGAAGATATTGGTTGTAGCCTATGAGAAAATATAAAAGAATGTGTATACAACCAAACTCATGCTAATAGAGAATATTGATCAAATTGTGCAGACAATTGATCAATACCAATAGGAGATAAAGCACCTCTAGGAGAATCTCACACCCACCACACCACTAGCAGTGAAGGAGCAAAGGAAGCAGGGGGAAACAACGCAGATAAAGGATATAGAGAAACAAGTCCATGCAGGGAACGACTTGTTCAACAAAGCAACATAGCTCTGGACAAAGATGGAAGAGGATCAGTAGGTCCAGCAGTGGGAATAAAAAGGAGAAATGATAAGTGCATCTATCCAAGACCTCAAGTAGAGGTAGAAGACAATGTCAATCACAGAGTGCATGACATGAAGAAACTGCAGGCAGAACTTATAATTGTGCAAACACATAAAAATGAGCGCTAATATCAAATGGAACCACTCTAGGAGTGAGCAGTAGAGGTTATTGCACAGGTGGAGGAAGCCAAAAAAAATATGGCACAAAGCCAGGCAAAGTGTGCAAGAATTGTCAGTGACGACATTGTAGTGCAGGCATTGCAAGCACTCAAGGAGAAGACCGCGTAGGCCCAAATGTAAGAAATGGAGCTCATAGAGAAGTTCCAAGCGATTGAAAGAGATATCAATGAAGCACATAGGGGTTAGGTGGCTCGGGACGAGCCACATGTCAGTGTTGGGGGCCTGTTGGAAGCATGTCGAATTAGAAATAAAGGTTATTTTGGGAAGAAAGGCATGCAAGAGGAAAGCGAAAGATAGAAGAAGAAGAAGCACGTGTGCATGCATGGAAGACCTAATGACACTAGGGTTAGGGTTTTTGTAATACATTTTAATGGATGATAAGACATAAACATATATATAGAGATGCTTAGGGAGACTTTTGAGGGAGACGATATGAGAAAGAGATAGGAGATATGGTTAGAGGGGATGCGTTTTGAGGAGAAGTATCGGTGACACTGTTGTAATCCGATACTTTTTGTAAGATGTTGAGTTGTAGGGGGGTCAGGAGGGTGGATCTTGAGGGTTAGATCATAGGCTGAGGAGCCTGGTGTGATATAGTTCACCTCATAATAGATCTCGACCCAACTGAGAACGAGTTGTAAAGCGCACGACATTGTATTTTTGGAACTACCATAATAGAAGAGCTTGAGAGCTAGATCTTTGTGGATGTAGCACAGGAGGGGGTGAACCACGGTAAAAACTGTGTTATGTGACTGAATGCTTTTGTCTCTTTTACTATCGATGGATAGATGTTATAATGATGTATGAATGAATTAAATAATTAGAATCCCAATATATTGTGTTAATAAGTAAATAGAAATATCGACGCACAAATAATAGATCCCCATTCAGTCTTGGACTGCGAACACTTGAGTATCGCAGTCACCCATTAAGACTATCTCGGGTGAGACTGGCAGTGCACTCTTTACATTGTGTTTCCTTCTGGTTTACCAGGAGGGCCGATAGTTTTAGAGGCTTTGTTGGACCCTTAGTATACATGAATCTGGGTCAATCATGTTAAAGGTATAACTTAGAGAAAGCAAACCAACAATGACCAGTACATGAGATAGACCACATTGCATCAAGAAAGGGTCCAAACAGTGTTAGAGTTCACAAATACCTTCCATACCTTGTGCACCAACATGGGTATCAAATAATCTGAGTTCCATATGGTTCTAAAATACCATGGATATTTACATAAGTATATCCAAACCAAAATTGATTTTATGGACATCTCGTCATTGGGAGTCGCTTATTGATGTGTCATCAAAATTGAACAGAAATTTAAGCAACAAAATAAGCAGAAGTTCGGGTTTGCAAATCCAAAATAGATGAAGTATGGTAAGGGTGGCCCTAAATCCTATGGAAAAGTACATAGAAAGGATGGCCTATCCCTGGACAACTAGTCCAAGCAACCAACAAAGAAGGGTAATGGGAAGTCAAAAAAGGACACTAGAAAGTGGTGCGAGTTCCAAAAAATCCCTTAGCACAATACTGATGAATGTCACTCCAAATAGTCATTGTTGAATGAGAATAAAGCCTCAGGGTTAGATGCTGACCTAGACACTGATTCAAAACCAAAAAAGGGAAAACATATCATTTACGTAGAACCCAGTGTCACCATCACTACCACAAAAGTCCAACCAAAGGAACTAGAGGAGCCTGAAGAAGGGGAGTGCCTCTTCTACTCACAAATGTGGGTGAAGGGCACCCCACTCCATTTCATTTTTGACAGTGGTAGAAAGAAGAACCTAATCTCAACATAGGTCGTCAAGAGGTTGAAATTGAAAATGACACCACATCCTCATCCATACACCATCAGTTGGCTCAGCTAGGGATGAGACATCCACGCCAACCAACAATGTCTCCTACACTATGGAATCAAACCCTTCAAAGAAAAGGTATTGTAATATGTTTCCCCCCTTGAAATTTGTGATGTTTTATTAGGAAAACCACATATGTGGAAGCATCATGTTGTTTATGAATATTGACCCCATTTTCTCATTATTAGTTTGGGAGATCGACTCTATAGGGTACCGGAGGCAGTTCCAACTATTGTGGTCTCTTTGATCTCCATGAAGCAGTGCATAAAGGTGGTCTCTCAGATCGAGATATTTTTTAGTTTTTATGGTTTGGATGAAAGGTAAATGGAAGGTCACTACGACTTCCAAAACCTCTGCATGGGGTCTCTCTGCATAGCAGCAATAGGTGGAAAATATAGTAGAAGAGAACAAAGACATATTTGCCTCACCTATTGGGGTTCCTGTGGACTATTAGGTAAATCACTCAATTGATTTGACACTCGATGATACTCTACCTAATGACCCTATATACAAGCATTCTATTATGGAGAATGAAGAAATCAAATGCTAGATCCAAGAGCTAATTATGAAGGGGCACATCAAACCAAGCTCCTCACCTTGTGGGAGCCCAATTATTTTGGTACAAAAGAAGGATGGGACATGGCGACTTTGTATTTATTACAGAGCCCTGGACAAGATCACAGTTAAGAACTAGTATCCAACCCCCCGGATTTATGATCTTCTCGATCATTTCAAGGGAGCCAAGTTTTATAGTAAGAATGATATGAAGTCAGGCTACCATAAAGCGTCGATTGAGAAAAATAATGTATGGAAGACAACGTTCAAGTTTAAAGAAGGTCTCTTCCAGTGGTTGGTCATGCCTTTCATCTTGACTAATGCCTTGACCACATTCATGCAGATGATGGATGACATATTGCGACCATTCACAAAATCCTTTGTGGTCATATATCTAGATGACATCCTCATCTTTATCAAAACTTGGGAAGAACATTTGAAGCATATTCAGTAGGTCATGGGAACCTTGCGACAACACAAGTTATATGCCAATTTGGAGAAGTGTTCCTTTGGCATGCAGAGAATCGATTATTTGGGATAGATCATGGATGAGAAGGGTGTGCATGTGGATCCAACCAAGATCCAAGTCATCAACTTCATCGAGCTCTACAAATTCTTGGGACTCACCAACTTCTACTGTCGGTTTGTGTTGGGGTTATGTCATATTGCTTGGGCCCTAAGCCAAGTGACCAAGGGTGGAGAAAATGTCAATTTTGTGTGGTTTGCGTCCCAACATAAAGCATTCGAGGATTTGAAATTATGCCTCTTCTCAACACCATTCCTTATTCTAGCATACTGACAATAACCATTTGAGATTGAGACAGATGCTTAAGATTATGCTATCGGTGCAGTCCTGACTCAACATGGGCATCCAATAGCCTATCATAGTGAAACACTCTCTAACATTGTTCATATATACCCCACCTATGATAAAGATATGTACTCCAATGTGTAGGCATGACGATAGTGGAAGTATTACATTCCAGGGAAGGAAATGATCATTCACACTGATCACATGCCTTTCCAATTCATGCAAACACAAGGAACGTTACAAAATGACCTCTGTAAAAAGTGGTCCACGTACCTGTAACAATTCCACTTGAACATCAAGTACAAGAAAGGAAACACCAACCATGTCGCATTTTTCCTCAGTCAACTCTCAGTTGTGGTGTTAACCACGGTTCTTAACTCCTAGGAGCATGAGACGTCTTGGTGACCACAATTATACAATAATAACTCTGACTTTGTTGTTTCCTATCATACATTGAGAGCAGGAAAAACATGTTGGTTTGTTATATTATTTTTAGTGAAAGTCTAGTCGAGATGGATCGACTGACAGTCAAAGTTGAGGTGGATCAACAGTAGGTTGAGGGTCGAGGTAGATCGAAAACAAGTCTAAGGTCGAGGTTATTCGATTGGGTAAAGTCGAAGTCGAAGGTCGAGGCGGTTCGACATGGTAAAGGAATCGAACACAATTCGAAGAGGTCAACCAACAAGAGGTAGATAGGCCGACATGTGGCAACTGACTAAAGACCGAATGAGGCTTGACTAGAAGTCGACTGGTAATCTGACTTGAAGTCGACCGTAACAAAATCTCGAGATTCATGATATTTATAGCCAATGATCTGCATGGACCTATAACCATTTTGGGCACCAAATATTTAGGGTTTTTCCTGTTGTAAAGCCTATAAATAGGCCTGTTGTAAGGCCGTAAAGTCTAATAATCAATGAATCGTAAGATAGCTTGTATTTATAGAAATATTTATATGTAGGTTGTTGGTCATGCAGATGTAAGCCAGATTAGCTACAGGTTTTTCCTTGCGTAAGAAAGAGGGTATGATGTCGATTTTGTCTTAGGTTTGTACCAAGGTTAGGCATGTAAACTTTTATTCAGATTGAATAAGACAACAAGAGAGCATAATGCTCAAGGAATGTTGGTTTTCTCAGTTTGGGTTTCCAAGGTAAAATCTTTATGTACTATGTGATTTCTTTGTCATTTGCGTTCTTGATTAAATTCTTCTTCTCTTCTACTAGGTTTAGTGTGGAGCTATATCTCATTTCCTGACAAGTGGTATCAGAGTGAAGTTCAACTCTGACAAGTGATATCAGAGCTATGATATGCTTTGACGTGTGTATCAAATCTTGATTTACCAATATTGAATATGAGAGCTAAACCCTAGGTACAATAAGAGTTTTAAGTCACAAATTATGTTAAAGATCGTGGTAAAGAATGGCAAGAAGTTCAAGAATAGAGATAGAAAAATTCAATGGCCATAATTTTGAGCTTTGGAAGCTTAAAATGGAATATCTTCATTTAGATCGAGAACAATGGACAATGGTCTGTCCAAGTACCCAGCCGACATGCATGTCGACAAAAGAATGGGAGAAACTCGAAAGAAGAGTAAGAAGTACGATTCGACTTTGTCTTGCAGATTCGATACTGTTGAATGTCTAGCGTGAAGATTCAACTAAGAAACTGTGGGACAAGATAGGAAGCTTATACCAGTCGAAATATCTGGTAAATAAGTTGTTTCTTAGAAATAAATTGTATCTTCTAAGAATGAGTGTTGGAAGTTCGATGACTGATAATTCAAATGCATTTAATACCATTTTAAGTCAGTTATCGTCTATGGATATTAAAATCACTGAGGAGGAGAAGTGTATAATCATATTATGTTATTTTCTAGAATCCTGGGATAGCTTAGTCATGGCTATATGGATTAATACAACCACACTATCACTGCAAGATGTGGTTGCTTCTCTATTTTCAGAAGAAATGAGAAGAAATAACATGGAAGGATCGACTAAAGATGATTTAGCAGTGAGAGGTCGACTGGTTGAAAGAGATAAAGGAAAATTATCTGATAGAAAGTCTAAGTCAAAGGGTAGATCTAAATCCCTGGTTCAATTCACAAGAAGATGATGGAAATGCAGTAAATTTGGGCATTACAAAAATGAATGTAAGTTGAGGGCGATGGAAGTTAGTACGAGATTCGATGAGAAGTGGTCAAATGAGAGAAAGATGACCCTGGATAAGGGAGGTGATGTGTACCTGGTGTCGACAAGTACACAATAAGATGAAGGTGTTTGGTTCATGAAGGCAAGATAATCCTATCATATGACACCACATAGAGAATGGTTTTGCGAGTATGAACGATATGATGGAGATGATGTGTTCTTGGGGACGACTTATCTGGATGATTTTCGACACGAAATGAGAGAGAATATATAATAAAGAATTGCATAGAGATATCTTAGATATCCAATAATATAAAATAAATGTATCAGAGATGCAACCATAAACACAGAAATACAATAGTACACAATTTTCTATTAATGAGCAAAAATGTAAAAACACTGTAAAATATAAAGTGAAAGACTTGCTAGAATGGTGGCAGCTTATCTTTGAGAAGAGATGTGTCCGCTACTCACATTCGCAAGAATATTATTTTACAATTAGGCTCCAAAGGCCTTTTTAACATAAATAAAATCCAAAACCCTAACCCCGGAAGATGAAAAGCTAACAATTTTGTGGACCCCGTTTTGGGTAGTTTGGTGTATCAACATCCCGAGGGTGTAACTTTGGCATATGATCTTCGTTTGGGTTTCAAAATAGCTCATTTGAAAGGTATCACCGAGGAGATTCATTTTGGGGGCTCAATTGGGGCATTTGGCTATTATTGAGAAGATCGGTCATGAAAAAACTTCATTTATGCCCTCAAAATGGCTCGAAAAGTTAAAAACTGCTAAAAATAGTAAATTCCAAAATTTCTAGAAAACTGTTTTGAGCCAGATGGAAAAGATGGGTGGCCACTGATATGCACTTGGACCAATACTACCTCCTTAGGAATAAATGGTATCCATTGCATTGAGTTCCCGTGGGAGAGGCGAAAGCAATTGAATCTTGGTGTGATGCTTGCCTTGCTGGACACGTTGCACGGTGGAAGGATGCCATGAACCTGTTGCTAGAGGGGTTGAATTTGTTCAACCAGTCAGGCTACATGATATGTCTGGGTGAAAAATGAATCTTTTTGATTTGCTGCATTCTTGTAGACCTGCTTATGTTGTATAGAAGGTGCTTGGGTCGAGGTTGTAGTGGTTGCAATATCCTTCTGTTCACATTTTGAATAGATTGTGAAGAGGATGAATTTTGTAGTATGAGATACTACCTTATGACATTGTTTAGGTGGGAAAATAGTTGGAACTACCTCTGGTATCCTATAGAGATGACCCCCCAGAGTAAAAATGACACTATGGGGTTGAGACTCATAGATAACATGGCACTTCCACATAAATGGTTGGCCCAAGAGAACATCATAGACATCCACCGGGGAAAAATCACATAATACCTCATCCTTGAAGGTATGGATGCCATATGACAATCGAAACTGCTGGATGACATGAAGATATCGTCCCTGGCGAAGCCACCCAATGTTGTATGGTTGTGGGTGTGTTGTTGTTGAAAATACAAATTGTTTGACGACCTCTGCTGAGATGACATTTTTTTGGCTTCCGCTATCAACAATAAAATGCAGCGGGGTCCCCTTCACCCACATCTGTGAATGAAAAAGGCACTCCCTCTCTTCAGGATATGTGGTTTCTTTTGGTTGAACTGTTGTAGTCGCGACAATATCAGTGGAATTTGCGTCGATAATTTGTCTTCTATCAATATTTTCTGAATCACAGTTCGACTCCTTGTCTTTGATCTCGACCACCAATAACTGTTTTGAGCGACATTCATCGGTGTTGTGCCAGAAAATTTTGTGGAAATCACACCATTTTCCGACGTCCTTCTTCGTCTTTCCATGACCCTTCTTTTGTTGTGGCTTGGACTGTTTTTTGGGAGACTGTTTTTTAGGGCCATGTTTATAATACTTTGGTTGTTGCGGATTTGCAGACCTAAACTCCCGTTTGTTTTGGTGCTTAAATTTCAGCTCTATTTTAACTACATATCGATAAGCAACACCGAGTGATGAGATGTCCAGAAAATACATTTTAGTTTGGATGTATTTGTGTAGAGCCCCACACTATTTCAGAACCAAATGTCATTCAGAGTATTTGATACCCGACTTGGTGCACAAGGTATGGAAGGTATTGGTGAATTCTGGAACTGCTTGGCCCCTCTCTTGTCGCAGTGTGGTCCATCTCATGTATTTTTCCTCATAGTTTCCAACAAGGTAATATTGTTCCTTTACCGCATCCAAAAAAAAATACCAAGTGGGCTCGACCCCATATATTCCAGAATCCTCTGTGTAACTTTTCTCCCAGTAATTTTTGACATGGGGGAGAGCCTTAAGGAGTGTGAAGTGATCTTTTTCGTGTCATAGAAATTATGAACAAAGAAATAACCTTGTAGCAGATTTAACCATTTTTCTAGGGCATCTGCATATATCTTTCCTTCAAATATGGGAATATCAAAATTAACTTGTACCTTGAAAGGTGAGGTGCTTCCAAAGTGGTTGCTTGATAAATACGTGCATGTTTTTATCGGTAGGCATTGAAGGATGTGGGAAAAATTCTCCATCATTCCGTCCCTCTGTTGTGTGAGAGCTTGCTCAAGCAACAGATTAATAGAATCGTTTGCTCTATCATTTTTCTTTTCTTCCGCCATGGAGGGTTTCTTAGGTGTGCGAGAACGATTGTACTCAAGAGAGACAATATCGAGACCCAACTTTCTATACTCGGACCTCATCGGGGACATGCACTGGAAAATGATCAAGAGCAACCTGCTCTGATACCACTGATCCGGATTATTTTTGACACAAAATGAGAGCGGAGATATAATAAAGAAATGTACAGAGATATATCGGATATCCAATAATATAACATAATTGTATCATAGATGAAACCATAAACATAGAGATACAGTAGTACACAATTTTCTATTAATGAGCAAAAATGTACAAAGACTGTAAAAATAAAGAGTGAAAGACTCGCTAGAATGGTGACAACGTATCTCTGAGAAGAGATGTGTTCGCTACTCGCATTCGCAAGAAGATGATTTTCCAATGAGGCTCCAAAGGCATTTTTACCATAAAGAAAATACAAAACCATAACCCCATAAGATGAAAATCCAATAGTTTTGTGGACCTTGTTTTGGGTAGTTTGGTGTATCAACTTCCCAGGGGCATAACTTTGGCATACGATATTTGTTTGGGGCACACGATAGCTCGTTGGAAAGGTATCATTGATGAGATTAATTTTGGGGGCTCAAGTATAGGCTTCGACAATCATTGAGAAGCACAATGCCCCCAAAAAATCATTTTGGCCCTCAAAATTGTCCCAGAAGTTAAAAATTGCTAAAAATAGTAAATTGCCAAAATTGCCAGAAAACTATTTTGAGTCAGATGGAAAAAGGTGGGTGGCCACCGATATCCACCTGTATCAATGAATCAACAACCAAAATCATCATATGAGGAATATTTCGAATGATACTACATGATGGGAGGAAAAGAACCCTTCTAGGAGTGATACACATTCTGGGTTTGGTAAGAAACCTGATATTTGTCAGTAAGATGAGCTATGATGGAGTGCATACTCTGTTTCAGAAGGATTTGTGCAATATGGTTAGAGTTATGTTGGTATTAATTAAAGGAGTTTGGATTGGAACCATATACAAGTTTTTAGGGAATGTTGACTCAACTAGATGCAAGAAAATCATTTCTCTTGAAGTCGGCTCGACTTTGAATCAACTCGACCCAACTCAGACAGAGTTGGTTCAAACCGAATCAAAAAGACATGATAGAATCAACCTGACCATGCTATGGTAAGAGAGTATGGGAAACATTGGAGAAAAAGGACTTCGGTCTATGCACAACAAAGGTATGGTCGAAGGTTTTCCTGAATGTGGTTTAGAAGTTGAATTTTATGAACATTGCATATATGGAAAACATAGTCAAGTGAGGTTCCCATCTGGAGCAATAAAGGAAAATGAGATTCTAGAATTGGTGCATAGTGATGTGTTTGGCATGGTTACAGTTCCTTCACTTGGTGGATCCCTATATTATGTCTCCTTCATAGATTATTTTTCCAGGAATACATGGATATATTTCCTGAGGAATAAATCAGAGGTGTTTGAGACATTTAAAGAGTTTAAAGATCTTGTAGAAAACCAGACATATTAGAAGATGAAGGTGTTGAGAATTGAAAACGGTGGTGAATTATGTGGAAGATAATTTGATCAGTTCTGTAAGTAGTGTGTCATAGCAAGCCAAAATACCACACCATATACGCAACAAAAAAATGGAGTTGTCGAGAGAATGAACCAAACATTGATGGATAAGGCAAGGAACATGCTCAGTGGTGTTGGGCTCACACAAGAATTCTGGGTAGAGGCAGTTGAAACTACAATATATCTGGTGAATATGTCTCCTTCGTTGACGCTATTCGAAATAAATCCAAATGAGGTATGGTCAGGTAAGAATCCTTCGGCTGCACATCTCAAAGTATTTGGTTGTGATGCATTTGTGCATGTTCCCAAGGAAAAGAGGAGCAATGTTAGGGACCTAAACCTCACATAGGTAGAACAATATATTCGGATGTAATAAAGGCCAATATTAATAAGGCCTTGCAATAAAGTAGAATAAATCGAATGTAAGACGACCTAATAGAAGCTTCTGCTTCTAGAAGGATCTTCCTTTAGATGGTTCTTTTGATAAACATATTTAGTATAAATAGGAGTCGAGGGTATGAAAACCCTATCTTGGATATTATTGTAATAGATCTCTACTCGACTGGAGGTTTCCCCCTCGAAGAGGCCTGTGAACATTGCTCTCAGTAATCAAAGTGCTCTTTCTGGTGTTATTCTGTTATCATTTCAGTATTATTGTGGTGTTATTGTGGTTATATTGTTGTTTATCTTCCATTTCTAGCATTTTATTTTTGTTCTGCATACTTTTTATATCTGGAATATTACAAGTGGTATCAGAGCACTTTCCTTGACATAAATTGTGGGTTAATTTTTTTTAGGGTAGAGACGTATTCCAGTGTCTTTAAGCCACAAATATCTATCTTTACATGCATAAATATGCGGTTCAGGGATTCATACATGAAGGCAATAAAAGTGGTACTTAAGCGCACATCTGTTGGCCACCCTTGTAACCCCTGTTGGTACCCCTTTGAGTGGTAGCGCATCAGACAACACCTATGTACGGATCAACCTAGATTTCCTGAAGCCCTCTTTAGATAAACCGATCGACCCCCTGACTGCTATAGTGCCACCGAGAACAACACTCAGGAAGATACTCTCTAGTACCTGGGTAGTCTGGTAGTACGGATAAGGGCACAGTCTAGCTTCCTTGGTTGGTTCCCTGAGATATTGGGTCGAGTACAGTTGTTAGGAAAAACACCCTACAGACTAGCAAAATAGAGTTCAGACTTTGCATGCAAATTTGACCGAATAGAAACTACTTTTTTACCTACATCCCAAGATTTAAATCCCCTTTTCTCAGTAAATACATGGAAATGACCACCTACCTTATTACCAGCGTTCGATGTCGATCCTCCGTTGTGTTTGATTCCTTGTTCGCAATGCTCCTTCCAAAGATGACCTGCACTCAAGACAAACAACAACTATGCATGCATGCTACTTCTATACTCAAGGGTTAGAAATCAAGCATAAACTAATCAAATAATAGATATTTCATGAATTGGGACGAGAAAAACATTCTCTTTATTATTTAAAGTGAGTCAACTTACAAAATCTGAGACCAGCCACCGCTCCTTGAGCCTGATCCTGGGCTCCTCTTCTTCTGTCCTTCAACTGCTTTGTGTTAAATCTCCTTTGGCATGAGGAAAGGCTAAAGGGTTGGGACAATGGAATACGTAAATGGGCAGAGTTTCTTTTCTATATTTTTTCCTCTTCCAAATGGTACCCCTACCCCTTATTTTATAGGCTAGAAGGAGCTAGGTATTTGGACGAACCCTCGGCCATGCATGGCCATGCGTTTTAGTTAACTCACCCATAGCTTTTTCTTCCGTCGACAACTTTCCTTTTTTCGTGCTTTAGTAGGTACACACGGGCTGTTTTGGGCCAAACAGCATGTACACGCGTGTAGTAATGGGTTAGGGTGCGTGGGCCTTTACACAAGAGGATTTTCAAAGAGTTGTTCAACAGTATTTTTGGCAAAGAGAGGATATGAGATGGCCCGATGCCAAGTAAGCATGTGTGGTGTAATTTAGGGTTATAACAGATGCCCCCTAATGTGTGAGGTCAGAAGGGCATCTGATGGCTGAAATACATTACCAATATTTACTGATGGCCAAACGATTGAGCCCAAGGATCAGGAACCAGGAGGTGCCGTCTGCAAAACAACAAATATCTCACCAAGGCGGGCATACCCATTCTCGGGATAAAAATAGAACCATGTTTACCAATCAAATACATTGTAGATCCATGTCAAATAACTATAAAGAGTAGCCGCGAACAATACACAGTGGAGCTACATCTCAAAATCAGAAAGATATACATATAGAGTATCCATCTTCCAAAAGTTGATCCGGCCTGATGGATGGCGATAATATCTTCAGAGCTCAAGCAACAACTTCAAAATCTTTCAAAACTTGGGTAGGAGTGTAATATGAGTGTACAACTGCACTAACCAGAGGTCTTCGACGGCTCGTCGGTCATGGACTTGATAATCTTGATGATCGGACTGAAGGCTTCAGTGACTTTGAACAAGGA
>JZKD02S1653432.1:615842-641315 GCA_000966675.3 Picea glauca
AAACTTCCCTTGGACAATAGCACGACAAGTGATAAGACTCAGGCAACATATATGTTAATCATAAGTCTACGAAGCAGGAGGCAACGCAAACTCTCCATATGTTTGGAAGAATAACAAAACAGTGGAGGACACAACTCTATATAGAGAGAAAGGCTTCCTAAGGTCGTACTACATGCCATAGTCTGATGAACAAATGGACATATGTGCTTTATCCAAGGGTGACTCATTATGCTACCAATAAAGAAAATACTTTTCCCATCCTCTTTTTGGGGTATATTTGATTTTTTTTGTTCTTTTTGATAATGTAGGACAAAGAATAAAGGAATATTACGTTACAATGGAGGAATGAGTATTGAAAACATACAAGCTCAAGGCACAAGGCCAAGACTGATGTTCTAGTGAAATGATACTCGGGAAAAATCCTCTAGAGGCCAAAGGTGTTAAGACGTAGAAGCAAACTGTCACAAGGCTCGTGGATAAGGTATGCAAATGTGGTTGATAAAACACACAATGGTAACGTCCTGCAATGTAAGTTTAATGAGCCCAGAGAAGGTAAGCTCGGTGATTTTTCATATTTAGAGAGTCTGAAAAACATAAAAGGAAACTCCATTGGGGTACCTTTTTCGAAGATAGTCTAGTTGGTTCGAAAAAGGGTAAACTAGCACCGATTAGACGTCGATTCAAAACCATTTTAACGAGTGTGAAAAGGACAAGATCACTCGGCCATTTTTTCACTTTTAAGGAGTCTGAAAAAAGCTTAACTATGGACTCCGTCAGGAATATTCTTCTGGACCAATTTAACGAGTGTGAAAGAATAAGGTCACTTGACAATCTTTTCAATTTTAGGGAGTCTGAAAAGAGATTAACTATGGACTACGTGGGGGTTTCTTTTTCGTAAGTTTAGTCCCTCAGGCCCAAAAAAGGGATAAAATTATACATGAGAGTACTCTTCTAAAGAACGAGAGTTCCATAAATTATACCTTTGTTCTTACAGTTGACCATCCAGACCGAAAAAGGGGTAAACTACCGCCGGACATACGTGGCTTCAAATTTCAGTTTAACGAGCGTTAAAGGCCACAAGATCCCTCGTCAATCTTTTCATGTTTAGAGGGTATGAAAAGGGCTTAAAAGGAAACCCAATACTTTTTGGGAGTCCTGAAGGTGAGACAAAGAGCAAAGAAGAATCATGCAAATGAGGCTCAAACTCATATTCAGGAAAGACTATACGGACTCCCGAGCCTACAGTGTTTTAAGAAACGACATGGAAACCATAATACAACCAGGACCTACTTAGGGCATCCATGTTCTGGTAAGATCTACCGCCAAGTTGTGACACTTCTAAAGCAGATATGATGGTTTCGTGTCACAACCTGACAGGATCGATCCTATAGTAGAGGAAAAAGACAATGAGACGCAAAAGTCGGGGTAGTAACCTAATCTATATGCTCAAGTTTGAATTTTTTATTTTTATTTTATGGACCGTCAATATTTTCTCAAAACTCAAAAAAAATGTCCCAATACCCGATCAAATCCCTCCCATATAACTCCAGAATCAATCTAAATAGTGTTTGGTATAAAGAAACTGATAAGGGAGGCAAAAAAAGTGACAAAAAGAGGCCAAAAAGTCTATAAATAGAAGTTGGCAGCTCATTATCACCATTGTTGATTTGGAAATTGAATCTGGAGCCAAAAGACCCCCTTTGCTAAAAACAGTGATTCCGGGAGCTACAGTGGGCGAAACGAACTTCTGCTTGGACCAAGTAAGTCCAAACTCCCTTATCTAGCTATTCAATACTTCAATTTTGTTTTTTAGTTAGTTTTTTGGGTGGGCGTCGACCTTAAAAAGGTCAGACCTAGGTACACGCGGGATATCTTTGGACAGGCCGCATGTACATTCAGGCAAAGTAAAGTCTGCCCATGTGTACACGCGACTGTGGCCTATACAGACCGCGTGTACCCCCCTTTTGTAGTGAAAAGTAAACAAAAAGCAAGTACTTACCCTCCTTTACCTTGTTGTGTTGGCATGATGTATGTCCAATGGAGGGAAAGGGAGCATGAGGAAATCAGTGAGTTGGTTGCAGTAGATCCGAATGTCGTGGTCATGTTAATGTAATGCGGTTTGCTGAAGTTTTTTCTATGTCCATTTATGCGCGCACAACCAAGGCTACTGAATTCCTTGATTGATTACTGACATCCTGACGCAGAGGCTTTTATGCTAGAGGGGAAATCACTGGTGCCCACCACTGAGGATATCTACTTTCTGACTGGCCTCTCAAGGAGAGGGGAACCAGTCAACTTCAGGACGTTTCCCGCGGGTCTGAGAAATATCTTGGAACTGATAGCCGAGCATTGTGAGGCTGGAACTGACCGTGTCGGCTCCCAGGTACCTATTAGTAATATTACTAGCTTATCCCTTCAGACGATATTGTTGCTGATTGGGCGGATTACCGGCTCAACAACCTTGCATCAGGCGTCTCGTGCACAGATGAACTATTCTATCCAGTGCTTGAATGCACAGATTTTTGATTGGAGTACCACACTGCTCAAATGCATGAAGAGGCAATTGACAGATTTCCGACAACGGACACAGAGGAACTTCGGGTTCGGGACCTTCTTGTGTTCATTCTTTTTTGAGAGAGTTTCGAGTTTTAGTCCTCGGGTTGTAGTATGAGGACATCAGACCTCTTTCCCTGTAGTGTGTAGATGGGCAGTATTACTGCCGCGACAGGGTGGTGGAAGGACCGTTGAGTCCTTCGACAATGATTTCTTTGGGTGGCTATCACGACAGATCCCTGTGTTTGAGGACTATCCATACGCAGGGATAGATTTTTCTAGAGATCCTGAGATACCCATGCCTCTTGGTGAGGAGCGAGGGGAGATGGGTAAGTCTCCACCTTTGTAGTTTTTTTGTTTGCATATGTAATTTTTATGTCATTTTTGTTATATATATCATTTTTTTTTTGTATGCCAGAGTATTTGACGGGTATACGTTTTTTGCATGCAGATGTGGGACCCGTGCGACCTACCGATTATGCACGGAACATGCGTCGTCCACGGCCAGAAGCCGCAGCTTCCGCCACTGGGGGAGCAGTAGTAGCAGGGAACGTCCCAGCCGGGGAGGCTGAGAGGGTCCTTAGACGAGTAGAGAAAAACTTCACTGCGCTCACTCGTACAGTCTCGATGGCAGAGATAGAGGACCTGCCGCCATCCTTGCAGCCTCATGTAGTGGGGGCACCTCGGACATGGGTCCGATCGTTTAGGCGTTTAGCCCGTGCTGTGGATGATTATAACAAGGCCCATAGGCCCTGAACCCATTTAGACTTTTTATGTTCCACAAGCACCTACTTGTATATATGTTTTGAGGGCATAAGCCCAGTGACTCGTTATTACCCCATTTTTGAGGCGCTTGCGTCCATCTATGTACTCTGGTTATCTTATGATGTTATATATGGTTTTTATCTTTTGTGTCTTATGGATTATGTGTACAAAAATGTATTTACATGTTTATGTCAATGTTCTTTCATATGTGTGCGAGATGCCAATCTAAAATTTGATTAGCTAGAGTATCTGTAATTTGGTTTAATCTCCTAGGAACATGAAAATATGTAATCTAATCAAAGTTTCGTTCTAAGAGACGTACCCTAAGGAATCGTCGGTGTAAGGCTGGATCATGAACCTGGTATACTCTATTTAGTTGAGACACAACTAGTTGAGAGTCGAGATAGACCCGGAGATGAGAGATACCCAATGACAAAGCATCACGAAGCAACTCAATAACTGCACTATACTCGGTGACATTATTTGTTGTGTTACCTAAGCATATACCTCCGAAAGATAACAACTAGCCCTGGGGTGTAAATATTACCCAAGCGGCGGAGGCAAGCCTCCAAGTGTGCTGACTAGCGCCATCTGCATACCCAACGAACACCTCGGAATCACTTGACATCTGCCATAATGATGAAAGATAACATCAATGACACGTCTATAACACTTTAAAAAAGAAACTAAAAAGTAATAGTACAAAGACTATACATATGTTACAAAAAGTTACCCACAGTGACCTGCATATGAGTAATACTTCTTGAGGTAGAGCCCATTTCTAGGCTCCGCCAAAGCATTTCCTTCAAAATCAACCAAATGATAAGCAACCTTTTTTAAAACCTCTTTTATGATGAAGGGTCCGAACCACATGGGTTTGAACTTTCCTTCCACTAGGGGGTCCTTGTCTTGGTCATAGAACAAAACCAGGTCGCCTTCAGAGAAAATACGAGGATGAACGGACCTATCATACTGACACTTGACCTTATGTTTGTGAGCCTCGTTGGCCAGGGCCGCATCACAACACTGCTCATTGAGTTGCTTAAGGTGTACTAACCGTTCTTCAAGTGGAGAAGTGTCGGGCAATAATTGCACTGCCAATTTTAGAGATGGGATTTGACATTCGATTGGAAAGACTGCCTCCAACCCGTAAACGAGTTGAAAAGGTGAAAAACCGGTTGCAGTCTTAACAGACATTCAGTAAGCCCATAATTCCAAGTATAACATCAAATACCAGTTTGACTTGGTTGAGTTGATAGTTCGATGTAGAATAGTCTTAAGAGTTTTGTTTACAGCTTCTACCTTCCCGTTGGCTTGGGGGTAGTAAGGTGATGAATGTTCTTGCCGTAACCCAAGATTTGATGTTAAGTCGATCATCATTTGGTTCTGAAAGTGACTTCCATGGTCAGTGACAATCTCTCTCGGGACGCTGAACCGTGCTATGATCTGATTGAATAGGAAGAGAGTTGCAGTCTCTCCATCATCTTTAAACGTTGGCATCGCTTCGACCCACTTAGTGAAGTATTCGACAGCTACGATGATATAGCGGTGCCCCCTTGCTGACGGGGGGTTGCAAGTAGTGTAATCAATCCCCCACTTGGTGAAGGGATCAACTGTGATGACATGAAACATAGGAGCGGGATGCGCCCTCATCTTCCGAGAGAAGATTTGGCACGGATAGCACCTCTTGACCGATTCTACACAATCTTTGATAAGTGTCGGCCAGAAGTACCCTGCTCGTAAAATATTTTGGGCTGTTGCCAACCCAGAAAAATGACCACCACAAGCTCCGGTATGAAAATTGTTGAGCAAGATGACTACCTTCTCATGCGTAAGACATCAACGTAAGATGCAGTCTACACCTCTCCGATACAATGTATCATCAAGTATGAGATAATTATTAGCCTGATGGCGTATACACCGACGCTCGTCACGAGAAGCAGAAGTGGGGCACTTCAAAGTCTGGAGATAGATAAGTATATCTCTGTACCAGGGATCTGAAGATGTGATCAAAAACATATCTCCCCGGATAGGCAATTCTTCAGACACAACGTCACCTGACTCAACCGGAAGTTCCGAAATAAGTTTTGCAAAGACCAAAGACATTTTGGACTTCGTTGAAATGAAGTCTAAGTCAAACTCTTGGAGGATGACTATCCATATACTGATTTTTCCGCCTATAACTCATCGAGTCAACATATATTGGAATGGATTCATGACAGCAATGACAGTGGTCTTGCGAAACATAGCATAATGCCAGAACCGTTGGACAGCATGAACTGCTGCCAACACAAGTTTTTCGATATGAGAATAATTGAGTTCTGGTCCTACGAGGCCTCGAATTAGGTAATAGATAACGTATCCGGAGAACAAATCATCTTCCTGAACTAAAACCATGCCAATGGTAGACTCTGCGACAACCAGATATAATAAGAAATCTTTGTTATAATTAGGTGGTCGTAGCAGAGGTGCAGTTGTGAGGGCATGTTTTAATGCGTCGAAAGAGCATTGAGTAGCTTCGTCCCAAAGAAAAGGAACATCTTTCTTCAATAAACGCATAAAACCCTTGGTGAGTTCAGCATAGTTGGTGATGAAGCGTCGTAAAAATTTCTCCTTACCTTGTAGACTCTGAAGTTGTAAAATTGTGCGTGGGGGGGGGGGCAACTGGATTATTGCCTCCACCTTGAGAGGATCGACCATGATCCCTGTTGTCGATACGATGAAACCTAACAAATGTCTGAACGTTACGCAGAAGCTGCACTTGTTTGGATTCAAGCGAATCCTAAAGTAGCGACAACGTTCAAATATTAGTCTAAGGTGCGTGGGATGATCCGTTCTCTTGCGAGATCGTGATGCTAAATCATCTAGATAGGCCTCGACTATATGTTTGAGATCATGAAAGGCAAAATACATGGACCGCTAGAATGTGGCTCCAACATTTTTAATACCAAAAGGTATCTTACGATAAGAGAATGTACCCCACGGACAAATGAATGCCATTTTATGTTGGTCTTTGGGTTTGATTTGGATTTGATTATACCCCGAAAAACCGTCCATGAAAGAAAAAACTTCACAACTAGCACATTCGTCAATGATCTGATCGATGAATGGTGTTGGAAAATTATCTTTTAGACATGCCTTGTTCAAATCATGAAAGTCAGTACATACACGAATCGTGCCTTGTTTTTTATTGACTGGCACGGGATTCGACACCCATTGAGTCAAATGGATAGGATAGATAAAACCTGTCTTTAGCAATTTCTCAACCTCAATCTTGATGGCTGCTGCTTTCTTAGGATTAACTGGACGAAGTTTCTGTCGAACGGGCTTGGCATCAGGATACGTTGTGATTTCATGTTCAACTATTTTTGGATCGATACCTGGCATTTCCTCATAAGACCAGGCAAAAACGTCGCGGAATTCTTTGAAAAGATCCGTGTAGATTTGAATCTCTTCAGGGGAGCAATCTGATCCGACGAAGACGTTTTCCACGATGCCAGGGTTTCAGGAGATGTTGATTGGTATAGTTTCAACGATAGTCACCATATTTCCCTCAGCATAAATTTCATGTGTAGCTAAGAGATTAATAGGACAGGGCTGACCTCCCGTCATGGTCATGGTGAATTCTCCTGCTTCGATTCGGCTTAACTCTGGGAGAAAATATGATCTGTGATGAAGATCTTCCCAAGGATTTTCCGGACTAGTCATTGCTTTGATTACTTCTTCATCAGAAGGCAAGACTAAGTCTAATGAATCGACGTTGGCGAGAGAACCCTGAGCCCAAATAGGCTCTAGAAGTGGATCTAACTCTTGCGCAGGAGTCAGATCAGGGTTAGTTGAAGCTTGCTGGAATAGAGAGTACGCTACTTCAGAAAGTGACAAGGGAATGGACATGCCAGGGTGCCTTGTGTCATCCATCATGGCTAATGGGGAAGGAAGAATCCATGGATCCTCGAAGTAAGTCATGCGTAACGACGAAACTTGAAAAATCTCAACCTTATGATGATTAGATATAAATTTGATATCGCCCTGCGGGGGTGGGTAATCAAAGGTACCGTCAATGATGGGCACAAACAAACTCCTACTTTGACGATACCTGGTTGAGGATTATCAATCAGCGGGACCGTGGATGCCCCCAAAGTTGGGTCAGGTTTAGAGAAAGACAATTGATCGATGGTCACTATCCGACCCTCATGTGGAAACAACAAAACCCGGAAAAATGTAGCAACCACAACTTGCATAGCATAAGTCCAACTCCTGCCTAACAAGAGGTTATAGTCGAGGGGAGCATCGACTACCTCTACTTCAACACACATGGTCTTCCCTCCTAACTGCATGAGCAAAGAAGGAACGATGCCATGTGGTTGGAAAGAACGACCGTCGAAAGCAGTGAGGAGAGTAGGTGATGGAGACAAAACGGGCTGGCCAATGGCCTTCCAACATGCTAACGACATAACACATGTCGATGTGCCCTCATCGACCACTGTGCGGAAGATATTTCATGTAAATTTTTTCATGGGGTAATCCAGTACTATCTGAAACGCTACGTGGTAAGGCAGATGAGGTTTTAAGTCGGTTGTATCTAACATGATGGTACCCGGATTACAAGTCTTAGTAGAGCCTAAAGCAGTTAACAAAGCCTTCCTCTGAGCAGGGCAACTTTGGAGGACCTCCAAAGTAGACATCGTACAAGGGGTTTGTGATAAATCTTCCACCACAAAGTAGTTCTGGGTGGCCCTTGCGTTTGGGTTATGAGAAGCCTTTTTAAATGCACCTTTTGGAATGTGTGTCATTGTTTCTCCCAATGTTTTCTCAATCTGTAGAGGAAGAGATGGGAGGTAAACTTCTTTGCCTTTCTCAGAAGTGCTTGGTTTACTATAATCGTGTGCTCTAGTTGATATGAAAGAATCACCCCTAACCATATATACGTTCGCGGAAGAGGGGTTGTTCGGAGGTGGACAATTTTCTTGGCTACCCCCTTCTGTGCTAACAGAGGCTTGCGTTAGATTTTGCCCATGTTGAAAGGGATTAGTCAACACTGCTTGTTGTTGCTGTGTGAAAAAATTTTGGGCCTCTGCAAGTCGAGGACATAGATGGGTTGGGTGATCCTCCGTGCATAGATTGCACAGATAACTCACCTTCCATTTTTCAGTGTTGTCCCCACCAACATTATCGTTGGGTTTTTTTATCCCCCTTACCCTTCTTTCATTGTTTTTTCTTCCCTTCATGTTGTTGGGTTGCCTTTGGGTTAGTTGATTGCATTGTGTGTACCTCTGACGTTTGGGTAGGGGGAGCAGCCAAAGCAGTAGTTTGGCTGGCCGCTGTGTGTTGTATGGATAACTGTTGCAACTACTTTGTCAATTTCTCAACGGTCTTAGTTTGTGCTGAACCGATGATACCATCGGCATGTGGTCCAGCTCTCTGTCTAGTTTTATCTAGTATTGAACGTGGCGCATTGGGCAAGATGTTGTATAATAAACCAGAATGAGAATAGATGAGCTCAAACTGTTGAGCCCTCATGATGGCATATTCTTCGGAGAAAACTCTGGATGTCACGACGTCTTTGGATAACTGTGGGACCAAAGACTTAAGGAACCACTCAAGCAAGAATGCTGGTGGGACTGGTACTTTGATTAAACTCTTCCAACGTCTCCATTCTCGGATGTGATCTGAGATATGGTCTGTTGTTGTCTATTCAAAATTAGTGAGCAATTATGTGCCAACATCATATCTCTCAGGTAACTGGAAATGGTTAAGGAAAGCCATCACCAGTTCACCAAAAGAAGAGTATCTTGAGCGATCGAGCTCGATGTACCATTTCGCGACACTCCCAATGAGAGTACGTTGAAACAATCACAACTGTACAGAGTCATCCTTCAATGAGTTAGATGAGCACCATAGATGGAAGGTAGTCACATGATCCCCTGGATCTTCATTAGGTTTGGCTTCGAACTTTGGAATGTCCGAAGGCAACTTCGTCGGCATAGGAGGCCAACGCGGATCGTGACAAATGGGGTCATTCAACAACCTTGTCAAATCTGGCAAGTGTAAAGCTGCCAGGAATGGTAATTTGGGTTGCTGCTGATAACCAGGGAAAAAGGGTCCTGGAGTTTGACTGGCACCAGGTTGCCAGGAAAATTTTGGTTGATGGCCCGGGTTTTGGTAGAAACCATGGCCCTGACCAGTGTAAGGATTTTGCATATGTGGAGACATCATCGGCTGATTGCCCAAATAGGACATAGATGGCTGGGCATGCATTGTATTCGAAGGACTTTGGGAAGGATCACCCCATGCCGGTCCTATGGGGATAGGCATAGTGGTTTGCTCGGGGTTCCATTGATTGTGGAAAGAATTTCCCCAGATCGACATTTCGAAGGAGGGAATGGATCCTTGCCCTGAATTCCAAGGTCATGTTATGTTTTCCCCCTGTGCAGGAATAGTACCCTGAATAGGAGTAGATTGTCCAAAAATGGGGTTGCCCCTAGTTGGGAAAACGGATGACGAGAACGTGTTATTACCAAACGTTTTGTTCCAAGAAAATGGTGTCGAACCTACCGGCATACTATGCGTAGGTGGTCCTTGACTTCGTGCTCCAAATAAACTATTTGGCGTAGGTTGCCCGACGGATTGCTGATGTGAGACACTGAGTGAAGGGGATGAAGGAGGGATATGACCTCCTCCGTAAGGAAAAGCGTTAAAAGGGTCAGGAGTGCCCCCCAAGTGACCTTGCAGAGGAGAGATAGAGCTCCCTGCCTCCAGAATCAAAGTTTGTAAAGTGGAGTAGGAAAGTGTAGGACTTGTACTCGAACTAGGCATCTCGTATGATAATGGAGGGCCTGTCGCACTAGGTGTAAAGCGGGTTGTGGCCGCCGCCAAATATGGATTCAGACCACTGTGCGAAGTATTTACGATCGAGACCATGGTGGCTCGGACCGACGATGATGGGTTAGGAGGTGAAATATCTCCTGTGGTGACAACCGTGGTGGGAATCAAAGAATTCCCCGAAGAAGAAACAATATTTGTTTCCATTGCTGTGTGCGACACTGTCTGGCGCTCGTGAAAAACTGGTATAATAAAAGGTACCAAGAAATCAGTGGTTGGGGTTTCAACCAAGCCAAGAGCAGTTGCTTCAAGGTTTAAAATAGTTGGTTCCTCCGGGTGTTGTTCGGGCACAATGGGTTGTGACCCAGTCGCTTCAAAAGACCCTTGTTGGTCTAGTTTTCACTGTAAAGGTGGCGGGGGTGGCTCCAGTGTAACCGGCGACAGGCCAAGAAGCCTTCGTGACCGGTGGAGCTCGGGATCCTCCACTGTGTGAGAAGATCCAAGACACTCTAAGGTAGTCTAAACACACAAAAGTAACACTCACTAAGAAAAAGGTCCCTAGAAGATAAGACAAGCAAACACTAAATTAATTGGAAGAACAGTTACAACAACCAACACTAGAGCAACTTACCGGTGCAAGTGAAACTCGAATACGGAAGCACCCTCCGGGTATACTCTGCAAAGAGTGGCCCAATTTCTATCCTAGGTACCATGGTATACCCCCGTAGTCACCTGTGTATGTCCCTATCAAAGATTGACAACTAGGTTTCCAGCACGCGAACAGTCACCAGGCGGGTACAATTGAAAGTTGGGTAGACCACAATGAGTAGGGTATCGAGCCCAAAACCTGTCAAGGGTATCGAGAGCAAATGGTCCGGAAGAAAACTGAGGACCTCAAATGGATTCGAGACCCATGAATCCCCGTGGAAAATGCAAACGATGGAATCCCAAAACAAGCCCTCTATATGTGTTCTCCACTATGATTGGTCCGGCTTTGGAGGGGTTATCTCCACTACCTTTCCGCACACGACCTCATGTTTATCCCCTATGTTAGAGGGGGGTCCTGGATAACTTCCACGAAATGGGACTTAGACACTCCCTATCACAGACTCCAATGTTTGATTTTAAATGGCCTTGAAGAGTTTCCTCTCCAACCTAATCCAAGACCCTAGTCCTGAAGTAGGTTGTGAACCCTACAAACATAAAATTCTAGTAGATTTTAAATTTAGCGTTACTTTTAGAGATTTGTCTTACGTCAAGGGGTATGAGGGTGAAACTGATGATGTGTAACAAACGAAAACAAAAATGAATTAAAAAAAATGGAAACAAAACTTTTACTGAATGCAAAATTTCAACAACTTTTCAAAAGCAAGATTTTCTTTTTTTTTAACTTTTCTAAGATTTTGGACAACAAACTCAAAGGAATTTCACTCGACTACGAGCTACTTATGATCTAAGTGAACTGTAAAAACTTATGAAATAAAATACTTCTCCCTAGATAATGATGTAGAAACACACTTTTCAATCAAAGAAGAAAATGAAAAGAGAATATTTATTTATTTATTTGATTGCTAGTTAAAGCAAGAAAGGGAAAACACCGACAAGCAAAAAACCAAAGAAAAATAATTCTGGATTAAAGTGCAGATCGCAAAGAATCAGAGTAAAAAATCACACAATAGCAATTGTAAAAAACAACGTCTCTCTCACTTGTCTAAAAACTGTAAAAAATTAAAAAAAAATTAAATTTTTCTGACAACGTTTTAAATGAGAAAAAACAAGCTAAGGGTAGAAAGAATCCTAAGCTACTGACTGTTCAAACATAGATTCAGACACCTGAGAGGAATACTTCTAATCAAAGGAGAGGATGACTGCCCCATCCTGAACAAGGATTAGCCTGTTACAAGCACACAACTGTCACTTAAACAACATGCGTGCGAACGCGTGCTAAACAACAACAAAGGGCATATACACGTGGGCTGACCTTGTACAGGCCGCGTGTATATCTAAACTCTAAGAAAAAATAAGAAAACAGACAGACCAGACCAAGAAGAGACCTCTGGTATTGATAACCAGGATCCCTTGAAGGCTTAGATACTCTTTCTAACAGAAAAATAAATAATGAAAGGAAAAATAATAAGGAAAAAACAATCTGCGATAGGACTGTTAGCAAACAAGACTCAGACAAAATTTCAGAAAACCCCCTGAGAATGTGTGATTCTGACGAGGAAGAGGAGGACTGCGTATGAGGTTCTCTGAACTCCTACACGCTACTGCTACCTCTACAGCTAGCGTTCACACGTGGGTTGAAATAGGGTAGGGCGTGGGTACACGCATTCAGGCCTTATGCAGGCCGCGTGTACCTCTGTGTGTCCCGAAAAATACAGTCAAGCAAAAGTTAGGGAAAGCTAGAATGGAAAACCAGACTCCCTGCTAGCTCAGACCTTGCAGAAAAAGAAAAGACAGGCAAAGAAGAAACAGAGAGCCTAGGCTTTAAACTACCAAAAAACTTAAATAAATCCAGGAACCCTAAAGAGTATTCTCCCCAGTATGGTCACCAATTCTGTTGTTGGGAAAAACACCCTATGGACTAGCAAAATAGAGTTCAGACTTTGCATGCAGATTTGACCGAATAGAAACTACTTTTTTACCTACATCCCAAGATTTAAATCCCCTTTTCTCAGTAAATACATGGAAAGGACCACCTACCTTATTACCGACGTTAGATGTCGATCCTCCGTTGTGTTTGATTCCTTGTTCGCAATGCTCCTTCCAAAGATGACCTGCACTCAAGACAAAAAACAACTATGCATGCATGCTACTTCTATACTCAAGGGTTAGAAATCAAGAATAAACTAATCAAATCATAGACAGTTCATGAATTGGGACGGGAAAAATATTCTCTTTATTATTTAAAGTGATTCAACTTACAAAAGATGAGACCGACCAATGCTCCTTGAACTTGATCCTGGGATCCTCTTCTTCTGTCCTTCAACTTCTTTGCGTTAAATATCCTTTGGCATGAGGAAAGGCTAAAGGGTTGGGACAATGGAATACGTAAATGGGCAGAGTTTCTTTGCTATATTTTTTCCTCTTCCAAATGGTACCCCTACCCCTTCTTTTATAGGCTAGAAGGAGCTAGGTATTTGGATGAACCCTCGACCATGCATGGCTGGGAGTTTCAGTTAACTCACCCATAGCTTTTTGTTCCTTCAACAACTTTCCTTTTTTCGTGCTTTAGTAGGTACACACAGGCTGTTTTGGGCCAGACAACGTGTACACGCATGCAGTAATGGGTTAGGGCGCGTGGACCTTTACACAAGAGGATTTTCAAAGAGTTGTTCAGCAGTAGTTTTGGCAAAGAGAGGATATGATATGGCCTGATGCTAGGTAAGCATGTGTGGTGTAATTTAGGGTTATAACAAGTACTACTGTTCGACCCCGCACGTATATCAGAGAGCTATAGCATAGGGCAAACCCTTGCATACCTAACCCTTGGGGACAAAAACAAAAAAGTAAAACAAACAAGATCTATTGTCACGCAACTGTGTTCAGGTTGCCAAATCATTACACATTTCTTCCTAGTTAAGAATTTAATTTGGGCATTTCATCACTGTAGTATTCTTCAGACCGGAGTATAACTCCGCAAGTGAAAAAAAAAAGTCTGGAAATTTTTGCACCATTATTTGAGACCTATTCCATTAGATTTATCTCTTCTCCCTTAGACCCCACCCACCTTGTTTCGGTTCCCTCGTCATAATGGCCCATACCCGTAGCCAAGACTTGGAAGCTCGTTTCAATACCTTGCAATATAATTTCACAGAGACCCAACAAGAAGTAAAACAACTCAGTTCCAATGTTGCCACCATCAATACAAACATGCAGTCATCCATCACCACCTCAATTGAGGAACTCAAACAAGACTTGACTACCCATCTTGAATATGGTTTTTCGATGATATGCACCAAGCTACATATCCCTGCAGATAACCCTTTAACTGGCCCACCTCCACATACTGAAGCTGAAACTTCCTCTCATTCCCATAATTTTCAGCACCATCACTTTCAACGTGGACTACACCTTTCGCGAGTGGATGTGACCAAATTTGATGGCTCATATACTGGTTGGGTAACCTAAATGGAACATTATTTATTTTTATACGGCATTACAGATGACTTGTCCAAACTCTGGTATGGTGTTCTCCATCTAGATCAAGAATGTTGGCAATGGTGGCAATGGAGAAAAACTTACTGTCAAGGGTATATTACTTGGACACACTTTGTGGCAGAGCTTTATGAATGCTTTGACATTGACACCAACCATTTAGGCCATTTGACAAACTTGAAACAATCCAGAACAGTGGAATACTTTATAGCTTCTTTTGAGCGCCTGGATTTTCGGACAGAGGGCATGTCTGATGCCTTTTTCTGAGAATGTTTTATCAGTGGCCTCAAGGATGAGATTTGTACCCATGTCCTCATGGCTCAGCCTCAGAGTTTGGTGGAGGCTACTAAAATAGCTAAAGAAGAAAAACAGGTTGTATCTTCTCAAAACCGGAAACCCTCCTTTATTCCTTTCACTAAACCAGTAAATCCCACTACACTCTCTGCTCCACTAAAGAACCAAAAAATGACCAGGGATGAAATGGGTGAACACCAACTCAAAGGCCTCTATTATAATTGTGATGACAAATATTTTCTAGGCCACAAGTTTAAGGAACAAAATCTTTTTATGGCCATCTTGGAGGATATTTGAGAAGAGGATGTTGAAACTCCCCTTATGTCTGATTCGTCTGAAACCACTGACACAACGCCTCCCTTAGACCCTCCCAAAGTAGAACCGACCATTTCCCTAAATTCTCTCACTCGCTTTTCTGCTCCCCTAACCCTCAAGCTAATAGGTTACATCAAGCATAGGAAGGTCATCATTCTTGTTGATAGTGGAAGCACCCATAATTTTATTCATCGCCGCATTTCCCAAGAAACTCATTTCTATATCCATGCAGTCAATAATTTCCAAATCATTATTTCCAATGGAGGCTCCATGAAATGTGGAGGGCATTGTGAAAATTTGCATCTCCAAATTGGTGAATACCACCTAAAATCTCAAATGTTTTCTATCGAGATGGGTGGTTATGAAATTATGTTGGGTGCAGACTGGATAAGGACTTTGGGTCCCATTCTCATGGATTTTAAGGAATTAACCATGCAATTCGACCAGGATGGCACACAATATAATTTCCAAGGCATCATCGCCAGTTGATGCAGACCTCCCAACCCACAGGTCGAAAATCCGTTCACAGGATCTTCTTTCAAATTCTTGAGCTGAAGTGGCTCTTTCGATCCCCACGGGAATCGTTGTTCACAACAATCCACAGGTCCTTCTTTCCCTGTCAAAACCTCTGCATGCACCTGTGAATTTTCCCTCCAAAATGGAGTTTGTGTTTCCACAACAGGAAATACAATGATCGGGCTTTGGGGTTTTTTGTTTCTCGATGTCGAGAGTCCTCAACTCCTCGACCTTCCAATCCCCGAAATGCCGAAAAGGCTTCAATCAATGATTTGACCCTTGGGCTATTCTTTGGCCCATGTGACCATTCCTCGTATGACCACGACCTTATCTTGGGACTTCACTATTCGAGGGCCCGACCTCTTGACCTCTCAACTCCCAAAACACCGATATGCGAAATGCCGATGTACCTATGCCTCGACTGCCTGTCTCTTTTCTGGATTTTGTTTTTTTTTTCAACACCGAAACATTTTTATGCATTGTTCTTGGAACCCCCGAAGTTATGAATCCCGATTCCTGATATGATGTCAGCTGGACCCCGCAACGAGACTCTCCACGCATTACCTCAACCAACCCTTTCTGTTGACGTGGGCTTCTTGACACCTGTCACCTCCTCTCAATATGCTTGTCCGCGTAACTTCGGACTTCCGGGTATCGGGAGTCCTAGACTCTTGATTCCCGAACTTCTCAATACCATGAACCCCAAATTGCTGAGTCGCAATTTTTCGATGGGCTAGGTTACTTGCGCCACAATTTTAGAAATCGTATTGGGAAGGGGTTTCTCTCCTTTGTCAATGAAAACGCCAATTTCTCGAGTTCCGAAGTCCCGAACTCTAAACTCTAAAGCTCCGTGATAACCTCTGCCTTTGCACACAAATGCTTCCCTTTCATGTTTCAGGGATTTGGTCAGCCAAAGCCCTGGCTCACCCCTGTCCTCTCCAACCCCAAATTGCCGATCTACTCAGACTTCACCATGTGTCCAAAGTATTTTCCCCTCTACGTGACCTTCCACCTTTCGTCGGGGTTTCAGACTTCGCAATTTCGCAAGTCCACACACTAAATTTTCAGCTCTTCCACCTATGAATTCCTGAAATGAACTTTTCGGGGTGAATCCAATGACTCCCATTGGTTTAGATATACGACCCTCTCTCTCCTGAGCTTCCGCTTGTAGAAAACGACCACCAAAGAAAACTTGTCCTTTTTTTCCTTTATCCCTCAGATGAAGTATTTGACGCCCTCTTGGCACTCCCTCACTCAAGAAACCTTTTTCTGAGTCTCTCTGGGTATCCAATAACCCTGTGAATATGCTCAATGCCCACTTGACAGAGCCTCTTACGAAACTCCTCAGAGCTTCCGCCTCCTTCTGAACTCAACAAAATCCCTATGTGTACTCTGGCACTTACTCCATGCCCACCTGGAAGAGTATCAAGAATCCTTCAGTGTTTCTTACTTCTTACAAACTCACGGTCGAGTTCTCCTTTCATGCACTCCTTTCACTTGCTCAATGCTCTCCTGGCAGAGATTTGCAAAACTCACAACATAAGTTCTGTCCATGACTATGTTCTCACATACAGCCTCGCCTCCTGAGGTATTCAACAACCTCACGGCCTTCTTCGAGTTGTTGACTTCAGGTCTTGTGCCCGCAACACATCTTTGTCTGAATCCGCAGGTTCAGGAATGCATCCTCTGTGCACGGCTATCAGAACCCGCAGCGTTCTGTCACACCCTCCTAGTGTGAAGCCTCAAAGACCTCTCAAATTCTGAAATCAAACAAAACCCCTGTAAATTCCTAGCATACATCTACAGCATAAAGAACACAGCATAATCATGAACACTCAACATACATTCATTCAAAACACTGTAAATTGCAGGAAAAATTGTTGGTTTTATATTAACAAAATAGAAAATTCTTGTTTACAATGGTGTTCCTGAGCTCGGCCTGTAACAAGGTCTTGGCTCCTTTTTCCTCTCTTACGCTAGCTTACTAACTCTTCTGACTAAATCAAAATGAGACACGAAATCCCTTTTTCCTGAGGGGGCTCTTCGAGCTCTTGCCTTCAAACCTCAACTACCCTATTCAATTACATTCAATGGCTGTCTAGTCCATAGATCAGATCTAGATCTCAGCCTTTACAAACATTTAAAGGCTTAATTACTTCTACGCCTGTGCAAAGCACGACTTCCCAGCTCAACAGCTTAAACATTTAATTACATTCAATTAATTACATTCATTCAAATAAAAAATGAGGGTTGCACCTCTCTTCAGCAATTGAATGCATGCGCTTGACATGGTTGGCTGGCTGGCTGGCTGACATGAGATGATGTTCCTGCATCACCGGTTCACCTGAGATCATTATTTCCCATCGCATGAAAATTTTTCTAAAAAGAGGTCATCCTGGCGTTATTTCCCAACTCCATGCCATACAAGCAAATGAGACACCGTCGGTGCTGCAAGACCTCCAATCCATCATCTCTAAACATCAAATGGTCTTTTCCATTACCCAGGGACTCCCTCCTTCCTGTGGTGTTCATGATCATTCCATTCCCATTGTACCAGGAAGCCTTCCTCCCAATATCTGTCCCTATCGTCGCCCCTTTTCCCAAAAAAATGAAATTGAGAAAATGGTTCAAGAAATCCTTAACACGGACGTTATACACCCTATTAAGAGCCCCTACTATTCTCCTGTGGTCATGGTAATGAAGAAATAAGGTTCTTGGTGAATGTGTCCTAACTTCCGTTCCCTCAACAAACTCACCATTAAATACAAATTTCTCATTCCTATCATTGATGACCTCTTGGATGAATTGAGTGGCGTCCAGTTCTTTACTAAACTTGATCTTCGTCCTGGATACCACCAGATATGTATGAAATAGGTATACATTCCTAAGACTGCATTTAGAACTCATGAGGGACACTATGAGTTTTTGGTCATGCCCTTTGGCTTGTGTAATGCCCCTTCCACCTTCCAAAGCCTCATGAATCATGTCTTTCATCATTTTCTCCGTCATTTTGTCGTAGTTTTCTTTGATGATATCCTCATCTATAGAAAAACTTGGACAAACCATCTTGCTCATGTGGATCAAGTTCTCCATCTACTCTCTCAGCACCAAATTTTCCTGAAACAGTCTAAATGTGCTTTTGGCGCCACATAAGTCGAGTACTTGGGTCATTTGGTTGGCAATGATGGCGTCAGGGTGGATCCTAAAAATATTGAAGCTATGCAAGACTGGCCTCACCCAAAGACTCTCAAAATATTGTGTGTATTTCTGGGATTAACAGGTTATTATCGCAAGTTTGTTAAGAATTATGGAAAGATTGCAACACCTCTCATTGCACTCCTAAAAAATAACTCTTTCACTTGGACTCTAGCAGCTGCTCAATATTTTCAAACCTTTAAGATGGCCATGTGCACAACTCCAGTCCTGGCCCTTCCTGATTTCACAAAGACCTTTGTCCTAGAATGTGATGCTTTAGGGAAAGGAATTGGCATTGTCCTTATGCAAGAGGGTTGACCTTTAGCCTTTACTAGAAAGCAATTGTCTGAACAAAATATGGGAAAATCAATTTATGAAAAGGAAATGTTGGCTATTTTTCATGTTGTTGATCTCTGGCGCCCTTATTTATTGGGGAAATGCTTCCAAATTAAGATGGACCATCAAATCCTCAAGTATTTTATGGAACAATGCATTTACTCCCCAGAGTAACAAAAATGGGTGACTAAGCTCTTTGGATATGATTATGAGATCATTTACAAGAAAGGCAAAGACAATGTGGTTGCAGATGCACTTTCCCAAAAATATGAATATGAAGGATCCATTTTTTCTCTCTCCTTCATTGTACCATATTCGCTTCAATCCGTTCGTCAGGAATGGCTACACAATCCCAAAAGTTTTCATCTGATACAACAATTGCAATCCAATTCTCCAGTTTCCCCAGGGTACTCTTGGCTCCATGATGAGCTTCGATACAAAGGCCGTTTGTATTTAAGTAAACAATAAAAACTTTAATCCACAATACTTTCTGATCTTCATGCTATTGTTAGGCGGAAATATTGTCGTTTTAATTCCGTTGTAGTACTTTCCCAACTATTTAATTTGTCAATCCAAGGTTTGCAGGCTTGCGAAGCACACACACTATATAGGCATGACTGAAGTAGAACTAATCTAATCTAATTTTCTGAAATGAAATTAATCTAGGAAAGAATTGAAAGAATAACTATGAAAGCAGTAAATTAATCTAGGAAAGCAATACAACATGTGAAGAGTAAAATGGCAAAATACATATGTGAGCTCACACAATACAATAATCTCAAATTATATTACAAGAGTCAAATGACAAAGCATGAAAGAATAACAAAGCTAAGAATCCCCTTCTCCTAATTACAAGACTAAATTATGAATTACATGATCTCTCACTCTCCCAATTATGAATAACATGCTCCCCCTCATGAAGAGAGAACACTCTCTTATATACATGAGAGTCTGGAAGAGTGTCATAATTACAGATCCACTATTCTTTCAACCATTCTCAACTACTTTTCTATTATTAGAAGATACGATCCCTTCAAATCCTCCACACATCTCTCACATATCTTAAATAATATATGCCATCCAAATCTTCCATGATCTTCTCCTTTGAATATGCTTGAATGAAATTCAAATTTGAGGCTAGGTGGTAATATTTGACTTTGTTGAAATCTTCATATATGCCTGCACACATCATCAAACTCATCCAACCTTGATATATAATGAAAATATGTTATTTTACTAATATTTAATCACAAATTCACTTATAATACTGAAATGAATACAATGGAAAATAATAAGGAGAAACCCAAGTATTATTATGGAAATGGTATGATGGAAGGTTAATGGGACGATGAAATGTAAGGAATAGTGAANNNAAAAGAGGATATAAATGTGACATTTCTGAGGCCCAACATGCCCCCCAACTCAACTTGTTGCATGTCCTCATGCAACCATGCATGGATCTTCTTAAGAACTTTTGGCATTCAAACTATGGCTTTGATTGATGATATCCTTTTAACAATGAATATTTCCAAGATTTGAAATACAAGAGTAACATCATGTAAAATACATGTGTAACAACATGTGAAATATGTGTAACAACATGTGAAATTTTCTTATGGTTGGTTCTTGTGTGACAACCAAGAATACAAAAGATGTTGGTTCTTGTGTTAACAACATTCATTTCACTTATTTATTTTCTTTCTACAATAATTTAGCCATATACTCATTGGAAATAATAAGCTATCAATGTGCATAAGAAAGCATCATTGTGTGTAAGAAATCATTTTCGTTATGTTTATGAATCATGCCAATATGTATATCAATCAAAATGCAACAAAGTGTTGTTGGAAAATAAATGTTAGTGAATCATAAATGGAATGATGAGATGGTAAAATGGAATAATGGTAATGAATATGTGGTAAAATAGTCCCCCCACCCCCAACTGAATCGGTTGCATGCCCTCATGCAACTTAGTGTAGGTCATGGAAGGAAAGAGAGCATGGTGATGAAATTTTCCAAAATATTCAAGTCGACATATAAGAAATTGTGTGATTAAAGCTTAGAAAAGAACATACCTCCACTTACCCAAAAAGTAGATGTAGCTGTTGCGGCTGTTGGATCAGGAGAAGTGAAGGAATCTGAACTGCTACTGCTGAATCATGTGAAATGTGGAAGGCAGAGGATACAAAACTCTCATAGATCTGAAATCAAGTTGTTGCAACTGCTGAGGGGATAGTGAAAAAGTGTATAGTCTTCACCTGCTACAAAACCGAGGGTACAATTCTCATCATGCGAATGAATGTGTCGATGTCGAGCATGAAGAGAAATCATTGGATTACCGGCCATTGATGAATGTCGTTAACTAATGCGAGACAAACTCACCATTGATGACAATGAGTGTCAAGGTACTCGAGTACATCTTGCGAAGTGCGAATAGATGGGTTGATGTCGAGCCACTTGCAAGATCTGATGATCAAGGGACATTGATGTATTCCCATGATCATCAGCGAGAGAACTTGCCATTAAGGCATGCAAGCCTCTAGGCACTCAAAATGAAATCTAGTCTATATCCTAGATAATGTGTCGAGGTCGATGGGGCAAGACTGTTGAAAGGTGGGCCTTAAGGAATCCCACATCAGTCAACACGAGTTTATAAAAAGAGTGGTAGGACTATAGATGGAAAGATCTCAGTAGCAACAAGGTTTATGGCAAGGAAATATAATCATGGAAAGGGGTTTGTTTTATTCAGAAGGGAAAATAGAAAGGAAAAATAAGGCAAAAAGATAAAGGAATGTATGCAACTCAGAAAAATAGGCGTGTGTGAAGTCATGAAAGTTAAGGCAATGAAAGATGGCTTCAACACTAGGATGACTAATCATCTTTGAAGGAGAAATGGGATAGTTTCACAACATGAAATTTGGCAAAATGTGGAAGTAATAGTGTATCATCCTGGTTGCTGTGTAACAACAAACATCAAGATGCGCAAAAATTTTCTGTGTAACAACCAAATGTTGGTGTGTATCAGTGAAATGTTTCTGTGTAACAACAAAAATATTTTTGTGTAACAACGAAAATATTTATGTGTAACAACAAATTGTTTCTGTGTAACAACTCCTTCAAGATGTCTATCACATGGTTTCTTTGAATAATTTTTTTGATTCATGAAAATCACTGCAGCATGGGATGTGCTCGGCTGTGAACCTGAAAATCGTACAAATTCCTGCATAAAAACTGTGAGATTTGCGAAAAACATATCATGCAGAAATAAGTGCAAATGCAACAAATCAAAAAAATAGACTGCTTTTTTATAACTGTTTCCCTTGCATACTTATTTGTCTTGGCTATATCAAATCTTCCCATGTGCATAAGTATAATAGAGTTGTTGATAATTGTTACGAAAGTCCAAACAATTTTTCAAGTTTCCAGCATTGATTTTGATTGTTTTTATGCATGATTAGACCTGTACATCATCAAATATATTGAACCTCTAGAGCATACAAGTCTCTGTGACAAATATCAACCTATAAGAAAATGCAAACGTCAATCTTGAAGAAAGTAACATAATGCCTGCAAAAACACAATAGCCATTGATGCCGAGAGCACAAATATTTTATCAAAATTTTATTGACTCTGCCCTCCCAAATTGATACATTGTGCCCATGGTTCTGAGTTATTCTCTTTATATTTCTCCGTCATGCATGCAATCAAAGCTCTGCCAATCAATCCCACTATTGTTCATGTTGCCTGTGTTTGTGTGCCACATTGGAAAACCGACCATCCCGAAATCTGTATTTTCATGTTTATAAGAATGCGAACTGCTCTCAAACCAAGCAAAAATTTTAAAAACCGCTTGCTTGTCAACTAAATAAGACCATTCTGCACAAAACCCATTTGCCGGATTTTTGAAATTCGTCATGGTTTGCTTACAAATTGCAGCCGAAGATGACTATCTGCAAAATGACGTTAATTGACGAAAAGTTTTAGATGCTCATTACATGTGTGAGCTGGGTGTGGTTTAATTGTCCATTACTAGCTTGCTGGTTAATCACCAACATGAACAAGTAGCTTACGAATCCATGATCATCCACTTGGAGCACACGAGTCTATGATCCAACCGTTTTGTTGATTGAATTAAGTGAAACCTGAGCATCTGTTACCTTGACAAAGCAATTTTGATGCATATCCAACAATAATATTGGGAGCATATCTCAATTTAGATAATTCCGTTGGGAAAATTTATTAAAAAATTCAGTTTGATCGTAACAATATCAAAATATAATCAATAATAGTTACGCATTTAGGATGTGGCCCATATTTCACGGTAATCTGTTATGGAAAAATAGGAAAAAGATCGTGTTTAATTGTTACAAGATCTCCCTATTAATTCAGCGAATAAAGACTATCTTTCCGTAGTTTTTAATGACTGATAAGCGTTGAAAGATTTTATTCCCACTAGACTTTAGCAAATACGAAAAAAATGGTAGGGATTTGTAACAACCAGAATTTGCAAAGACCATGATCGAGATTCAAAATTTTAGTTGATTCTTTGACATTTTCAATCAACGTTTATCATTATTTTTATTTGGTTGGGTTTGTAAACAGGAGCTTTAGCTTTTGATGATTTGATTATTGACAGGTTTCAGGGTTAGGGTTAGCATGGGTGGAAAACACAATTCAACCAATTGCAAGAAGAACACATTTTCATAAATGGACTAGACCGGAAGTTAAAAATGAGAAGATCACAAGCATGACACTGTTTAATCACTGTTATAGCAAAAAGCGTCACTATTTCAACATATAAAATTCACTGTATCAGCATGAAAATTTTCGCTGTAACAACATGAAAAATTTTCGCTGTAACAACTTGTTGTAACAACATGTAAAATTTTGCTGTAACAGCGACTGTCTCAGCATGTAAAAAAAAAATTCACTGTTCCAGCATAGAAAAATTTCGCTGAAACAACATGTAAAATGTCACTGTACTAGCATTCTGTAACAACATGTAAAATTTTTGTTGTATCAGCATGAAAAAAATTTCACTGTTTCAACATGCCGTAACAGTGTGTAAAAGTTTTGTTGTATCAGCATGATGTAACAACGAAAATCTTCGCTGTAACAACATGTAAAAACTCGACTTTGTTTTATTCGTCTAAATTTTTTATTGTGTTTATTTGTAGGTCAAAGGATGGACGCAAAAACATTCATTCCTGAAATCAAAATCATTCCTATTTTCTGATCGTCGCAATCGCACGAAGCACGAAGGAGAGAATATTTATTATAGGTAAAAGAAAAACTGAAAAATAAAACCTACCTACTCTATGCTAAATGGAATTAGAAATTAGTTACGTGTAGGCAAATTTCCAGTGGAGCCAAGCACGCAACAGTAACAACAATATGTTCAATAGTAATTTTTCAAATGAATAATGGAAATATTCGAGAGTGAATGAATCTAGTTGCTGCAAAATTTCTAAATAGAAAAATGGAGCTAATCGAGTACTTACCTGGAACCATTGCTCGATAATGCTTTCATATGCACGTTCTTCCTCGCTTATATCTTGTTGCAACTCCTCATTGTCCTCCTCAAATTCCTCAGATGTTGATTTCTTGTTTGTTTCTAGAGGAGTATTTAAGCTCTGGGCTGTTGTCAAGATCTCCTCTTCCTGAGAAACATAAACCCCATCTTTCACCAGGATCTGAGCGAGTTGTTCCAAGATGATACTCATGGTTAAATCATATTGCAAAAGGGGTTCTTACAACACCCAAATAAAAAAAAAAATTAAAAAAAAATGAAAATCACACTTGCTGAAACACACGAAAACCTTTTCATAGTTGCAAAAATCAAGCACACTTGTTGAAATTGAAATTCACACTGTAGTTATGCTTGCAAGAAAATCAAACTAAATTTCAATCCATCGTGCTTCTCGGCAATGGTGCAAAAATGTTAGGCGGAAATATTTTCGTTTTAATTCCGTTGTAGTACTTGCCCAACTATTTAATTTGTCAATCCGAGGTTCGTATGCTTACAAATCACACACACTATATATGCAGGACTGAAGTAGAACTAATATAATCTAATTTGCTGAAATGAAATTAATCTAGGAAAGCATTGAAAGACTAACTATGAAAGCAGTAAATTAATCTAGGAAAGCAATGCAACATGTGAAGAGTTGAATGGAAAAATACATATGTGAGCTCACACAATACATCAATCTCAAATTATATTACAAGAGACAAATGACAAAGCGTGAAAGAATAACAAAGCTAAGAATCCCCTTATCCTAATTACAAGACTAAATTATGAATTACATGATCTCTCACTCTCCCAATTATGAATAACATGATCTCTCACTCTCCCAATTATGAATAACATGCTCCCCCTCATGAAGAGAGAACACTCTCTTATATACATGAGAGTCTTGAAGAGTGTCATAATTACAGATCCACTATTATCTCAATCATTCTCAACTACTTTTCTATTATTAGAAGATATGATGTTTTCAAATCCTCCACACATCT
>JZKD02S1653432.1:641365-664923 GCA_000966675.3 Picea glauca
TGATATATAATGAAAATATGTTATTTTTCTAATATTTAATTACAAATTCACTTATAATACTGAAATGAATACAATGGAAAATAATAAGGAGAAACCCAAGTATTATTATGGAAATGGTATGATGGAAGGTTAATGGGACAATGAAATGTAAGGAATAGTGAAGGGAAAAGAGGATATAAATGTGACACTTCTGAGGCCCAACAACTACACCCACAACTGGGCACTCTGGGTTTACCAAAACCTATGACAGGGTCAAACGTTCTTTTTTCTGGGCTGGTATGAAACATGTCATTCGTAATTTTGTCGTTGAATGTGATGTGTGTCAATGCAACAAGGTTGAAACAATCAAATCTCCTGGCACACTACAGCTGCTTCGGATTCCACCTCCTAGTTGGAGGGATATCTCTATGGATTTTATTACATGCTTACCCAAGTCGGGAAATAAATTAGTCATCATGGTCGTTGTTGATCGCCTTTCCAAGTATGCTCATTTATGTTCTCTTCAACACCCACTTACAACATCCATTGTGGCTCAAATTTTCATGGATCAAGTCTTCAAGCTTCATGGCATGCTGCATTCTATTGTTTCTGATCGTGTCCCAACTTTCACCAGCAATTTTTGGGAAGAATTGTTCAAGCTACAAGGCACCCAATTACATCTTAGCACAACTTATCATCCCCAGACTGATGGTCAAACTGAAGTTGTCAACAAGTGTTTGGAAACATATTTGAGGTGTTTTGCATCGGAAAATAAAAATCAATGGGCTCAATGGCTACCCCTAGCTGAATGGTGGTACAACACTTCATACCATACAGCTACCCGCATGACTCCTTTTGAAGTGGTATATGGAAAAAATCCACCTTCAGTTCTCTCATACTTACTAGGTGTCTCAAAGGTCCAGGCGGTTGACCAAACTCTTACAGTTCGAGAGGCTATTATCTATACCCTCAAAGAGAATTTGTTCATGGCACAAAATCTCATGAAGAAACAAGAAGATCAAGGTCACTTTGAACGTCAATTTGCAGAAGGGGATCAGGTGTTTCTTCGACTGCAACCTTACAAGAAAAATTCCCTCAAGGTCAAGCATTGTCAGAAGCTAGAGCCCAAATTTTATGGTCCTTATACCATTCTCAAGCGTGTGGGACAGGTGGCCTATCAATTATCTTTGCTTAGTCATTCTAAGATACATCATGTTTTTCATGTTTCATGCTTAAAGAAGGTGATTGGAACTAAGTGCCAAATTCAAACCAACCTTCCCGAGTTGGACCAAGAAGGATCTATGTGACTACAGCCACAAGTAGTTTTGGACCAGTGTGAGCGTCACCTGCATCAGTGAGCCATCAAGGAAGTGTTAGTCTAGTGGAAAGATACAACTCCAACAGATGCCACTTGGGAACCAACTACCATTCTGCAACAATTTCCACATCTCAAGCCTTGAGGACAAGACTGTTTTTAAGGGGGAGGACACGTTAGGGACCTAACCCTCACGTAGGTAGAACAATATATTTAGATGTAATAAAGGTTAATATTAATAAGGCCTTGAAATAAAGTAGAATAAGTCAAATGTAATAATACCTAATAGAAGCTTCTGCTTCTAGAAGGATCTTCCTTTATATGGTTCTTTTGATAGACATATTTAGTATAAATAGGAGTCGAGGGTATGAAAACCCTAGCTTGGATATTATTGTAATAGAGATTTGCTCAACTGGAGGTTTCCCCCTGAAAGAGGCCTATGAACATTGCTCTCAGTAATTGAAGTGCTCTTTCTGGTGTTATTATGTTATCATTTCAGTATTATTGTGGTGTTATTCTGGTTAAATTGTTGTTTATCTGCCATTTCTAGCATTTTATTTCTTCTCTGCATACTTTTAATATCTAGAATATTACAAGCAAGCTAGACAAGAAGGCAGTCAAATGTATTTTAATTGGATACAAAGAAGGAATGAAAGGATATAAGCTATGGGATCCTGCATCAAGGAGAATAGTGTACAATCGAGATGTGGTATTCAGAGAAGTCGAAGTTAAGTCTGAGCCTAAAAAAATTGTTCAGACCGAGAATAATCCTGAGACGATGCGGTTTGAACTGAGGAATGAAGAAGATGATTAAGATGAGTCGATTGAATCAGAGGAAGAGGTGGAACAACAGACTCCGTTGGTAAGGAGGTCATAAAGAGTAAGAAAACCATTCCAAAGGTATGGTCTTCCCAATTTTCATTCTGCATTTGTGTTAACTGCCATCGACAATGAGCCCAAGTCATTCAGTGAGGTAGTTGACTCGGTAGAAGGTAAAATATGGAATGATGCCATGGTCAAAGATATGGAATCCTTGCACAAGAATGAGACATGGGATTTATTCATGTTACCTAGTGGAAGAAATCTTGTCGGTAGCAAATGGGTATTCAATAAGAATATGAATGTTGCAGGTCAAGTTGAGAAGTTAAAAGCTCGACTGGTAGCGAAAGAATATTCCCAAGTCAAGGGATTCGACTTTAGTGAAATTTTTTCCCCTGTTGCAAAATTAAATTCCATTAGAGTATTGATTTCTCTGGCTACAACATTTGATCTGGAAATAGAACAGATGGATGTGAAGACAATGTTCCTACATGGGGACCTGGAAGAAGAAATATACATGAAAAAACTCGAAAGATTTGTAGTAAAGGGAAAGAAAGAGTTGGTGTGCAAACTGAAAAGATCCATTTATGGTCTAAATAAATATCCAAGGATGTGGTACCAGAAGTTCGACACATACATCCTTAGTTTTGGATTTGTGAGAAGAAAAGTTGATCACTGCGTATATTTCAAGGAATAAGGTAGGCATTTCATATATGTAGCTTTGTATGTCGATGACATGTTGTTGATTGGAAATAACATGGACACAATAAAGGAGGTGAAGAAGTATCTATCCTCCAAGTTCGACATGAAGGATCTCAGTGCAGCTAACTTCATTTTGGGAATGGATATTCAGAGAGATCGAGTCGTTAGAAATATCTGGTTGAATCACATGAAGTATATTGAAATAGTTATGAAACATTCAACATGCAGGATTGCAAATCAATGAAGGTTCCAATTCTTGTGGGAGCATGGATAATTGTTGAACAGTGTACAAAGACACATGAATAAATAGAGGAGATGGCATGTGTTCCCTATGCAAGTGTTGTTGGTAGTCTAATGTATGTGATGGTATTCACTTGACTAGACATTTCCCATGTAGTGGGAGTGTTGAGAAGGTACATGTCGAAACTTTGAAAGGAGCACTGAAAAACTGTCAGGAGAGTGTTCAGGTATTTGTGTGGCACAAAGGAATATGCTATATTCTACCAAGGAAGATTTGGAGGTGACAGTGGTAAATTGAATGTACATGGCTTTGTCGATGCCAACTAGGTTGATGATATGGATCGACGAAGGTCTACCAACGGATATGTCTTCAAGATGTTCAGTGGAGAAGTAATCTGGATGAGTAAGTGGCATACGGTTGTAGCCCTGCCAACAAAAGAAGTTGAATACATGGTGGCCACTCATGGAAGAAAAGAAGAAGTATGGTTGCAAAGGTTGTGTTCAGGAATCAAGTTTGAGCAGAAAGCTATGAAGGTAAGTTGTGATAGTCAAAGGAAAATATTTTTGGCAAATAACCTTTCTTATCATTTTAAGACTAAGCACATTGATATACAATACCATTTCCTAAGAGATATGGTGTAAAGTAAGAAGGTGCTACTAGAGAAAGTAGACATGTTGGAAAACATAACAGACTCATTGACCAAGTTTGTGAGTGTTGTGAAGTTCTCTTGGTGCAGAGAAGCAATGCCATATCATAATTTCATCTCCAAGATGGATTTATATGCCATCTCAACCATATCTATGTTCCCTCAAGCAAGCATGCAAAGATGATCTGGGAAGCTCATTACAGCTGGGAAGAATGGAATTTTGGTGTAGAAAAAATAGCGGTAGTATTTCAAAAGCATTTTTTTGGCCGAATCTTTGACAAGATGTCTACAAGAACATTAGATCCTGTACTCCCTGCACCATTGTAAAGTCTTCCATCAAGAAACATGGGATATACATCCTTCTTCCTACTCTAGATAAGCCTTGCGAGTCCATCTCCATGGATTACATGTCCGGTCTACCTTCATCCAAGAATGGGAATGACTGTGTCTTCATGGTCATTGATTGATTCTCTAAGATGGAAGTTTTGGCACCCCACAAGACAAGTATTACAACCAAGGCCACTGCAAAGCTATTCTTTGAACAGGTTTTGGTTCATTTTGGGCTCCCATAAATCATTTTCTTGGATTGTGATAGTAGGTTTTTGAGCACTTTTTGGTTTAGCATATGGTCAATGATGGACACCAAGTTGACCAAATTGATTTCCTTCCACCCATAGAATGATTGAAAAATAGAGGTAGTCAACATGATGATTGTCCATATCCTGAGGATGTACAATTCCAAACATCCATGCACATGGGATGAAATCCTTCCTTATGTTCAACATAGCTACAAGAAATCCCTCCACATCTCTATTGGCCACAACCCTTTTCAAGTGTTTTGGGGTTCCAACCATTGGCTCCCATTGACATATCTCTTCCCATTTTAGCTACACAAGAAGAGTCCTCCTATGATAAAACTGATGTTGATCGAGCAACCAAATTTGTCAGTGAAACCAACACATCCAACAACAAGTTCATGATATTTTGAAGAAATCCAATGCCAAGTACAAGCAATGCCATAATAAACATGAGGTACCACACAAGTTTCAGGTGAGAGATAAGGTATGGTTGCATTTGCAGAAAGAGCGCTTCACAAGACCCCATCGGAAGGTACGCCCAATATGATTAATGCTCACTCTGATTAGGGCCTTACACCATCACCAAGGCTATCGGTGAGAATAATTTTGAATTAAGAATTCCTCATTTCCTTGGCTTGCATTGATTAGTTAATGTGGAACTGCTTCAACCATATTTTCCACCTGTCCTGGACATTTCGAATGTGACCGAGCACTTGGCCTCTACAAAAATCAATCTTGACTTCATTGAATAGGTGACAGTTTATTGGATCATGGACACCAATATGAAGGGAACCTACTAACAAAACATCCAACTCTATCGGGTCATCAAAGTAGGGAATTTTATTCATTAGTGAAAGTGGCTCACCATGAGTCAGATTCAACAAAAGTTTCCCCATTTGATGGAGGGAATTGAAGAAATCGAAAGTGTTTCTTCCCAATGGGGGAGGGCCAATTTAGGTGGAAATTGGTGGCTTCCCACCTATTCCACTAGCTCAAATTACAGTTTCCATCTTGGAATTTTTTCTATAGTTTTTTGGGTCCCAAACTTTTAGGGTTGTTTTGAGGCCATAAAAGACATTTTTTTGACTTAGAAGTTCCCAATATATAATTGATGGGATGTATTGGGCCATTTGGAATGTTCACTCCTCAACTAGACCTTTCTGAAAAGGTAACAAGCACCCTAAACAAAGATCGTATGCAAACATTGTTCCCTCGGGAAGTTGATGTATCAACTACCCCCATTGGGCCCCACCAACCTTTTGGAGTTTCATATTTTAGGTTAAGGCTTTTGGATGTTTAGGGTTTTCTAATTTACGATTTATGTTAAAAATGCCTTTGGATCCTCATCGTAATCAACTTCTTGTGAATGAGAGTATTCAACACATCTCTCTTTGAATATAAACTACAACCATTCTAGCTAGCTTGTGTGCTTTGCATTTTATAGTCTTTTGTATTCTAGACAATCATTAATAGAATATGAGTTTTATTATATTACTGTGTTCCTTGCAATATCTCTGTGTATCTTCTTGTTGTATCTCTATTATCCTTCTTCCTTCATGTCATTCTCAAAATAATCCAGATCACACACACGCACACACACATTTGATATTTGAGAGCCACAAGTGTTCTTTGGAATACTTTATTGTGGGTTCATTGGATATTTATATGTTATGAAATTTTGAAAGACATGGATGCATATTTATCTTTGGAGGAACAAGGTGATATAAATAAGGATAAGTAGGGGGCCCAACCTATTAGTTAGTATTTATTATACCCTTATCATTATTTATTAATATTTATTTATAATTTGTCCCTATTTAACTAAAAGTTACTTGAGTAACTAAAAGTAGTTGGAACTACCCAAAAATACTTTTGGAGAATAAAATAAGGACTTGAGGGACAAGAAAAAAGAAAATATAGAAGCACAAATTCTAATAAGATTTTCTCTTGCTCTAAAGTGAGATTATATTAATACTTCATTCATTTCTGAATCACTTAAAAGCCAAAAAATTCTTGTTGATAACATGGTCTTACTGAAGGTGGAAATAACAAGGACCAAGAAGCATATATTGTTGACATTATTAATAATGTTGATCAATTTTTTTTTGATAGTATGTAAACTCTTATTAGATTTCTGAATCAATTTTCAATGCTAATTATGATTTTTTGCAGAGTCAAGATAGTGGCATATTGTGGCTTGTTGATCCAGTTTTTCTTAATCGTTATTTTCTTTAGAAGACACCGGTCGTCTATGTGTGTTGTAACATTCCACCATTGACCTCTAAGTATTATTCCGGTCGTTAGCCATTATGGGTATGAAATAATTATTTTTGTATATAATTCATAACCGAATTAATAAAATCATTGATGGTTTTGGGTCTCATTTTGGACTACATGTGTAATCTTTATTTCATATTTTGTTTCATGATAACTCATTACATTTTTTATAAATTTATGTTGTAAACATTTCTTTATTGGTTTTTCAAAACATAATATAAAAGACAACATTAGGCCGAAGTTCATATTACTTGAGAACTAATTGATATTTTTGCTAAAGGCTATAAACATAGGGTAATAATACCGCTTATCTTACTTTAGCCCAACAAGATTAAAAAATGTTAGTATAAGGATATTCATCCCTTTTCATCAATATTTATTTGGTGACTATATTGGGGATGAACCGTTCAATGGTTTCTCTCCATTTTTTTATTTAATGCTCATTATCTCTTTCAAGCAACAATACATTATCTCACCGTACTTCATCATGAATAAACCATATTTTGATTTGATTACCAATATGTCCACGATTGGTTTTCTTCTTTTTGAAGGTTATCCATGTAAGTCTTCTTGTGATCACGTTAACAAGTTAATCTAGTTTTGTTTATCTATTGGGGTCCAAGATGTTTATGTTTTTTCTGATATATCTCCTCTTACTCTTCATGGACAAGAAGGAGATTGGTATAGGTTCATAACACCTAATTCTAATTTGGTGGGAAAAGGCTATTTTTATAAAGTTCATTTATGAATTTCCTTCTCCACCTATTTCACAACACTTGGAACCTTTGCCTGAGATTCTTCCTACCCGTCCTCAATGTGAATTTTGCAATGGTAGTCATGCACAATTGACTTGCAGATTTTTCCTAGAATCCAAGCAGGCTTACCAAACAAACCCTTACCTTTCCTTGAATAGTCAAGAAAATAATTTTGCATCTCACGATATTTTATCAAGAAATTTAGGGGTTTGTAATGAGTCTTTATCTTATGAATTTGCTCACATTATCCTTGATCATGAAACCTTATTCAATTCCTTTCCATTCGATGATACTCTTTTCAAAATTCATTTTGAGCAAGATCATTTTTTATCTGATGAAACACTTAGAGGACAAATATTTCAAGAAAAACAGTATTGACTTACATGGAATTTCCCCTAATATCCCTCTTCCTGATGATCATTCTAAAGAAAGTGAGAAAGAGGATTTAGGGAATGATGCATCTTCATGTGATTTTTATTTTGAGGACATGGTAGAAGATCTTTTTGCTAACACCTATCAGCTCAAAAACATTGCTTGGACAAACAAATATATCAATAAATAAAAACAATCCGAGCATCTATGCCTTGATAATGAACATAACCCTCAAACCCCAACCCTTTGTTTATAATATGATTTGACCAATCAATCCATTTTTCATATTCCAAGTATCACCTTTCTTGAAACTGATAGACAAATCCAACCTCAAGATCATGGTTTATCCCAAATATTTCATTCGTATACATACATTGAAGAAGTTGAATATGCAAAGAAAGTTGAGATTGACCTTTATAATCCCCTTTATGATAAAGTATGTTATGATGATGTTACTAATGAATGGTAAAATATAATTGATGAGGACTCTTTTGATTTTATTGATTCTCCTTTTGAACATCCTCATGAGGTTTATCAATATCCTAAATTGGAAAATTCGTTTTCAAATCCATTGTTTCAATCATCAAGATAAGCCAAGGAGTGCGACACTAGTATGAATACTCCTCTTATGTGCACTCTTTATTTTGATAATGATTATGAGTTCAAGGGCCTTCCTATGTTTTCAAATCCATTATATGCTTCTTTGGAGTAGGATGATCTTATCCCCGGTGAGAATATTGTAAGTGATAACATTAGGATGTGTAAAGAATCTATAAACCCTATATTTTACATTCAAACCCCAAATCATAAATCTAATGTCCTTGATCCAATTGATTCTTTCAATATAAGGTGTGAATGCCATCTTATTGGTTGGTAGGTCTTGCAAGATGGTAATCAATTCTTTTGGATCATGATTGGTCCCCCTCATGTGATGTATGCATCAATCGGTTGACATCCTTCGCCTAATACCATCCAAACCATTGATCCTTCTTGGGAGATAAAGGATACATTCCTTTATGCCAAGTTTCACCCTGTTTGAATTCTCAAAGGTGAGTTATCATTTTGTTTGTACATAAATAAACAAATTTAGTTTGTTCTATTGTTTTTACTCCATCAAGCATCAAATGCATTTTGTATTCAACTACTTTGTTTCTTATGTTCTTATCTCTTGTTGTTGTTTTAATTTTCATTTCGTAGTATCTTACGTACTTATTCATTTTATGTTTGTACATTTTTATTTTCATTTTGAATTTTATTAGTTTGAACTTTTCATTTTTATTGGATTTTTTTAGTCAAGATGGATCATTTAACCCACTTGTTTTATCATGTTGATTTCAAAAAATTTCTGATCTACTTTGAAATTAATAAGAACAACATAGACAAATTATTTTCTTTTGGTATGCAACACTAATTGTGTAGTGATTTCCTATGCCTACAGATTCCTTGTTGAGGCATGATTTGCAAGCTCTTTCCCATTTTGTTCTTTCATGTTCTTCCCTCCACACAATTTTATTTTTTCAAGAGCATATCAGAGAAATTATCGATAGTTCCTAGAAAAGTATGATTCCTGCAAAACCAAAGATCTCTAATTATAGCCAATTAAAAAATTTCCTACCTCATGGAGTCGCCAGATGTTGACTCACAAACTCGCAACTAGCCACTAGCCTGCAAATTGTTGCACGGCATATATAAAAAAAAGCTTATTAATAAATATAACTATTAGGTGGGACCCCCTAGTAAGATAAAGAATGGAATGACAATGCATTGATATTCTTATGATTTAAGAAGGTTAATAGTGTCACTCAGTTTTACATTTGATTGTTCGAGGCATCTCACTGCATCCATGATCATAATATGCATTATATATATTGTGGTCAAATTTATGGTGATTGGAAAAGCATAAGTCTTTCCATATTTTCCTTTCATCAGGTTAAAATGGTTGTCCATGGAATATACATATGCTAATGGTTATATTTTTTATTTTTAAAAGATTGGTGGTATGTAATAAACAATTCTCATGGAATAGACAAACATTTTTGCAAGATATAAGTGTTGTCTCTTCACACTTGAAAAGGTGGCTCAATTATATTACAACATTCAACATGCAATAGTATTCAAACTACATGACATGACTTGCATGTTATATGATGGTATCAAGCTCATATATATGACACTTAGTTATTTTGGAGGGGTGGAAAAATGTGGTTATATTTGCAAGTTTTTAGATCGTATGATGTATATGGTATATTGGAAAGATGGTTGTAATGTTTAATCGACATTTTTTCAACAACATTAGAAATTTTGGTTTAATACAATGTAATTTAGCTGTAATGTTTTGAGCCACCGGCTTGTGGGAATTTATTCCAACTGACATGACGTGTGGTCCCTTTCTCGAGAGGCATGCTGCAATTGGTTATTGTGTTGGTTGTATCAGAAATTTGTGTTGAGTTAGCAAAGGTTTTACTGCTTGATAGTAATGGAAACATAATGGTTATTGACATGCATTGAATGCACCACTACACAAGTTTTCTCACCCTCAATTCACTTTGGTTTTATCATTGTGCATCTGAGTTATTTAGTTTTCTCTACTTGGGTAATGAATTGGTTCACAGAGCTTGAACCCTGGACGTTTTGGGTAACAAATTTCCTTCAACATGGTCTATAAGATGGAATTTTGCAAAGGTATGAGGTTTCAATTTGTTTTACATCTAGTACTGCAAAAATTTTGTCAATAAATGGTTGTTCTGGCTCTGGTTTGGCATTGTTGTTGCATAAATGTTTATTTTCCCCTTTTATCATTTTATTGTAAAGGAGATAGAAGGGTTCTAAGATGCACCCACTTTATTCATTATCCCACTATCCACTTCGTTTTGTGTCAAGAAAGATTATGGTTACAGTCTCTTTTTTCATATGAGGTTCGAACTCAAAACCTCCAAACATACTAAGTAATATCCATCGTCTTTACACAACACTGGCTTGTTGAGTTTGTTCAAAGGATATTTGTATTGTGGGTCAAGATTTACAATTACTCGCATAAGAAAAGTTTTGGTTTTCAAAGTTATATGATTATATATAAATTTATAATCTTCCCATAGAAAGAGAAATTGTTAACACGTGCCTTTGTTTTACCCTCAAGTATCACCTACGTTTCATTTTGAACTAGAAATTGGTCTTTGAAATTTGTAAACCTGGTCGAGAAATATTTAAAAATCCAGTTTAAAATTTAGCTTGAGTTGTTTGCATGTGGATGGAACCATGTGGGTTCGTACGTTTCGAACCTAGTTCAAATATTAATGAAAAGTAAAAAGAAATAAAAAAAACTAGGGTGAGGAGCCCGACCTATCTACAACATACTTTGAATTAGTCTATTTTACCTGTCAGTGGAGATACCCCAACTATTTTCTTTTGAAACCCTTACCAAACAAACAAAAGATTTGAACCCTAATTCCATACGTGTTATATGCTCGATAGTGGTTCACCTTTGACTTACTCACGATTATTAAGGGTTTTGATTGTGGTTTTCACTCAAAAAATATAAATGAAATGATTGGTTAGCTTCGTTTTTATGACGATTGATATAAAATTTTGTGGGAATGATTTGGAAAAAGAAATTAGATTTTTTTTTTTTTTTTTTTCCAGTTGTATTTATTCATTTGAATGCATGACTAGGTTATGAATGACTACATTGACAGTTCACGTTGATAAGAGGGTAACATAAAACAAAAGGAAAATTACATAGACTCCAGTTTCCCTTCATCGATTTTATTTTTCATAAATTATTCCTCAAATCCCATTCATTAATTTCATGTTTTCGTCAATTCCCTACCTATGTAATTTAAGAAATAGAAATTTTGTTATATCAGTTATGGATGATTGATTTTCATCTTGGGAATTTTTTTATAATGTATGATTGGAACAAAGGCAACCAAAATATGATAATGGAAACATGGTGAAGTTTATGAAAAATTGAATGAAATTGTCATATAAGTTCAGTTTCCTTCATCAATCTTAGTTTTCATAAAATAATTCCCTAAACTCATTGTCATTCATTCCCCTTCTCCATTTTAGTCTTGTTATACGATAAAAGAGAATTATTTGGATATGTTAAGCATGGAAAAGAACAAAGAAAGAGATGGAATTTGATTAGATGGAAAATATTTTCTATGGATTTTTGAATGAAAGATGGACATACTTCTTTTGATAATGATCAAACATTCATGAATTACAAACTTGTATATTGGATATGGTTGATGAATATTATGATTATGTCCCTGATTCACTTTATCTCTTTTCATTTTCCATTTATATTTTATGGTCGTGTCATGTCATAGACAATCTAATCATTTAGATAAATTGTATTAGATGTTCTATCTTATTGTTACTCTATTCTTATATTAATTGTATTATCATGGCTTTAGATGATTTTTTTTAGTAGAGGCAACTATGGTGGAGGAAATAGAGGCAAAGGAAATAGAGAAATGAGGCCAAAGGATTTTTGGAAAAGAGGAAACAAGAGGTTACGATTATCCATTCACTTTTATGCAGACTCTGAATAGTTCAATCAACTTTTATAGACATGTTTTTTTAACCTAGTTGGGAAAAGAGACTTCTGATCTCCTCCTTCACCTAAAATACCACAATTTCATCCTAATCCTAGAATTTATGGCATTTGTAACACACCTGACCCCTAGATGTTCCTTTAAGGGGTGGGGTATCATAATTTCATTTTCCTTAACTTTCTCAAATCCTAACTCTGGGATTTATATCATGTCCTACTCATCCATCACTATCCAACCACTGCCTCCACACTCAAATTTGGGCTTCGAAATGGAAGATACGCCCTTCCCAATTTCTTTCGGTGTTTATTGGTCAAAGGTCATGTGGAATCCATGTGGATCCACCTCACACATACTGTCTCTAATATTTATTCATCCATGGTGGAAGTCCATCCACCATTTGGTCCCACAACTGGACCTAATATACTTCTAATGTATCATCCCTAGAGGAATTTAGCGCTTCACGCCTCCTTCCTATCTAAGTACGAGACCACCAAAAGTTATGAACTTACGAAGTCTCATAAGTCTTTCATGAGGCTTCAGCCTTCGGTCCTTTTTATCTCTCTACCATACTCCTCCGAAGTCCCGAAGTGCCAGACTCCCGGAGTTCTGGTCACTTTGCCAACTACTTTGACTAGGAGGGCACGTACCAAGGGATGACACATGAAAGGGCCAGGGGTGACACGTGTCACGTCCAAATATGCATACAAGGTATGTGATACGCACGAATTGAGGTGACACATGACACCTCGATTTGTGGTTCCATGTCACCTTGGTGACATTGGCTTGCCACGTCACACCAGACTAACAACCTTCTAACAGTTCCCCAGATCTCACAGTCGAGATCTAGCCAAGTAGATCCCGAGATCTACAGCTCTCGTAACTTCATGAATTCGACGTTTAGGGGTTCATCGACACACCACTCCCCAAATTCTCGAAGTACTTAATCCCTGAACTAGAGGATCTATCAACACATGTCCCCGTATATCGACATCTAAGATGGATCTTGAAGGACCCCGAGATCTACGGTCCACATTACTTCGCAGCTTCGGCCTTTGAGGGTTTTGTCATTATAAATTTTGACATCCCAGGTCTTCGAGCTCCAGAGGCTTAGAAGCCATCAAGAGCTAGCTACTTTTGGACTTAATGCAGGGTTCCTATAACCTAGTCACATGGATCCTCTGATGAATCTCAGGCTATAACCTCTGCTCTTGGCTGAGATTTGGTTAAGGCCGTGAGCGTGAGCCTAAGGCCTCTTAAGATATTGGTTTGAATGAAGTGCATTCCCAACTTGTATAACTTTAAGTTATGAAATAGGGCAGGGTAATCTCATGGAATTACCAACACTGTAGCAGTATCAAGAAGTTTTTTCCAACTCTGGAACTGTGGGGTAACTCTCTGGAGCAAACACCTTCGAGGGTTAAATTGGAGCATATGGGAAACCAAGAAGAAAAATAATTCCTTAAGGAGATAAATACATACACATAACTCGATCAGTTAATACAGAGGTAAATATTAATTATATTCATACATGCATTCATTCATTATTTCAGTTCAATACACAAAGTATTAAAACACTTATTAGAACCAGAAGGTGTGATGCAACTACTGGAAGGGGTGCCCATTTCCACCCAACCATAGGCTCAGTCACTCCTTACAGATTTACCACTGGCCACCCCTGAGATAGACCACGATGATTTGAGATTCAATATCTTCTTCCAGATCAGCTAAAGTTAGGGACGAAGGTTACTCTCCTTCTCCATACTGAGTAATAGTTAGGGACGAAGGTCACTCTCCTTCTCCCATGATCAAAACATGCTCTTTCTTTCAGTTCTTCCTCTAACTTGAGCTTAGTCTCTCCTCTGGACTTCCTCGTAGTCTTCCTCTACCCATCACGCCTTCCTCTCTTTCCTTTCCCAACAAGTTTGCATGTGTCCCAAATTCCCAGTCCATGGTCAGGTCTGAAAGCCTTACATATGGGTGATCGGTGATCTGCCCCATCCCCTCATTAACTCCTAAGGAGGTCTTGCCACCTAGCAACTTGACTGTAATTCATTCCTAGGTTAGAGGGTTGTTCTAATCCTGAGAAATTAAATCCAGCAAGGTACTAGTGTGGTGAAGGTTAACGCAACCATTCCTAGTCCCCTTCACCATGTCTTTCATAGCATCCATGGTTTCTCTTAGCACATCTCCCTTCAAGCAGTCATGCAACACTTATCCATTTTCTAGTAAATAACAAAATTTACATTCATTGACCTTTTATACAAAGATCCATGAAATCAAACATTCATACATCTTGAGTTTTCCATAGTCTTTGGCCAATATAGTTATATTTACAAACTGGGGGAAACAAGGGTGTTAGAATCCCCTCCCCTTCAAAGGAACATCATCCTCGATGTTCTATCTGTCAATATGCTCTATATATAGAAGTAAACAGAAATGGATATGCCTGTCTCATGGCATCCTAGATTTCCCATGTAGCCTCATATGGGCCAAAGTGTTTCCATTGCACCTTGACCTGTGCAATGGTTCGGTTCTTGAGTGAGGTTTCCTTCCTGTCTAGTATGCATTGAGGTTCTAGTAGGAATTCTCCCTCCGAATCCACCTGAATCACAAACCAGTCAATTATATGATTAGAATCACGTACATATTTCTTCACTAATGAAACATGGAAAACATTATGTGCCTTTAATGTGGGAGGGAGTGCTAGCATATAGGCTACAAGTCCCACTCTATCTAAGACTTCAAAGGGTCCACAATACCGAGGTGCCAGTTTGGCACAAGATCCCATTCTCAAGGAACTCTTCCTGGGCCTAACTCTGAGATATACATGGTCTCTTGTCTTGAAGTCTCAGGGAGTTCTCTTTCTGTCGAAGTAACTCTTCTGTCTATCCTGGGCAGTTTTCATATTTTTCTTTATCTAAATCACTTGTTGTTCCATTTATTTCAGCATGTCGGGTACGATTGTAATTCTATCCACTAGATTACTCCAACTAATTGGAATCTTCCATTGTCTACCATAAAGGGCTTCAAAAGGGCTCATATTCAGTGACTCTTGATAACCGTTGTTGTAGGAAAATTATACCAATGGTAGGTAGTATTCCCACTTCTTAGGCTGATGAATTACATGCATCCTTAACATGTCTTCAAATATCTGGTTTACTCTTTCGGTCTGTCCATTAGTTTGAGGGTTATATGTTGTGCTAAACAATAATTTAATCTCAATACCAGTCATTAAGGATTTCCAAAAGCTAGAAGTGAATTTTGTATCTCTGTCAGATATAATCTCCCTAGGCATGCCATGCAGTCTAAATATATCCTTCATGAAGATGTTGGAGATATCTATTTCCTTGCAAGTTGACTTGACATGAACGAAGTGTGCCGACTTTCTCAATTTGTCCACCACTACCATGATGGCGTCATTCTTCTTGGACAATTTTGGTAATCCGGTGATGAAATCCATGGAGATGGTTTCCCATTTCCATCATGGAATTGGTAGAGGTTGTAACAACCCTGCTGGGTGTCGGTGTTCTGCCTTAACTTGCTAGAATTCTAGGCACTTATCTAGATAGTCAACTATGTCCTTTTTCAACCCAGGCCAATAGAATTGTTTCCTGGTGGTTGTGATCATTTTCTGATAACCTGGGTGACCAATATATGGTCTCTTGCATAGTTCATACTTTAGGCCTTCATCCAACATCTGATAGCCTTCATACTTTATCCCTATGGGCTATTTCTTTAGGTATGATGTCACCATCTTGAAAAATTCATATGTTTCTTGTGCACTCCTGACTCTCTCCCTGACATCCATTTCATAGGTGCGTACTGATGCCAGGTGAATCATTTTCACACTTATTATAAGGGCATCAACCACCCTATTTTCCTTTCCTTTTATGTGTTTGATTTTGAAATCAAACTCACTAAGGAGAGACATACACCTAGCTTGCCTAGCATTGAGTTTTGGTTGATCAAACAGGTGCCTCAACCCACAATAGTCTCTCATAAGTACAAATATCCTACCCAGGAGGTAATGCTTCCACATTTTTAATGCATGCACTATGGAAGCCAACTCTAGATCATGGGTCGCATAATTGATTTCATGCTCATTTAGTTTTCTGGGTTCGTAGCAAATCACGCGTCCTTCTTGCATAAGGACTCTTCCGAGTCCTTCCTAACAAGCATCTGTACACACAAGGAAGCCATTATTTGGGTCTACAATATTCAATATAGATGCATGGGTTAGAAGGTGTTTCATTTCTTGAAATCTTTCCTCACGTTCTGATGTCCAAGTGAACTTAACCCCCTTTTTTTGAAGGGTAGTGATTGGACAACCAATCTTGGAAAATCCTTTTATAAACCTTCTATAGTATCCCACAAAGCCCATAAAGGACCTGATATCAGATACATCCTTTGGGGTAAACCATTCCATGATAGACCTGATCCTGTCAGGGTCTACTTCCAATCCTTCTTCAGAAATGACATGACCTAAATAATGGACTTGTCTCTGGAAAAAGTCACACTTGCTAAACTTAGCATAGAGATGATGCTCTCTTAGTACTTGAAGTACAAGTATAATATGTTCTTCATTCTCCTCTCTGTTCTTGGAGTAGATTAGGATATCATCAATGAAAAACAATACAAATATGTCTAGGAATTTGTTGAGTACATTATTCATCAAGAACATATAAGTGGCGGGAGCATTAGTTAATCCAAATGGTACGACCACAAATTCATAGTGACCATACCTTGTATTGAAGGATTTTTTGTGGATGTCTTCATCCTTGATTAAGAATTGATGGTCTCCAAATCTTAAGTCGATCTTTGAGAAAATGGAAGCATCATTTAACTGGTCAAACAAGTCATCGATCCTTGGTAAGGGATACTTGTTCTTTATGGTTGTCTTATTGAGTTGTCTATAGTCTATGCATAGTCGAAGTGTTCCATATTTATTTTTCACAAACAAGGTCGATTCTCCCCATGGAGACATGCTTGGACGGATGTATCCTTTATCCATCATCTCCTTTAGTTGTAGTTTGAGATCAATTAGCTATGGTGTACTCATCCTATAGGGCGTTCTAGACACTGACACTGCTCCAGGTGCAAGTTCTATTGAGAAGTCAATGTCTCTTCTCAGAGGTAGACCTGGTACCTCTTCTGGAAACATGTCTTTATATTCTCTTAATATGGGGTGGTCCTCTAGGCTTGGTTTTTGATCCTCAACATATTCCAACACCTGTATTTCATATATAGGACGCCCCTTTTTGCAATACTTTTTCATTTGAAGGGATGATATTCGTCTCACTGAGACATGTTTCTGAATTCCTTGGAGGGTTATTTTTCTACCTTCTTCATTTTCACATTCCAAGGTTTTGTGGTAATAGTCCAACTTAGTTTTATGAGTGGATAACCAGTCCATAGCAATCAACATGTCATAAGACCCTAGGGGAAGCATGTTAAGGGTCTCTTGGGTGGGAAATCCATCCATAACGAATTCACAAGATGGTATGACCTCTACTACTTTTCTTTTGGTTCCAGTGGATAGTTGTATTAACCATGGATTAACATGTCTAACTAGTTGTAGTTTACACTTATCAACAGTTTGAGGGGCCACATAACTCAAATTAGAACCAGGGTCAATTAAAATGGAAACTAAATGGTTGGCGATCATACCTTCCATCTCCATCATTGAATCTTGGTGGTCAACTTGTTTATTATCTAAGGATGCATAAATTTGTGGCATGCTCCTAGCCACATCATTGATCATGGTAGCTTCTTGGATGTTGTAGATTATCCTATTGTTTTCTTGTCTATGTGAAAAATCCCTCAGCAAATGTTCTTCTCCACAACCCCAACATTTCATGGGTTCTCGCTTTGGGTTATCAGTCTTTCCTGGGGTTGTTCCAAAAGGTTTATTTCCACTCTGGGAGGGGAAATTCTATTGATACACACTTTTAGTAGAAGTCTCATCCTAGAGTCCTTCCCATAGTTCTTAAATCTTGAGGACTTAAACCCCTTCTTCTTGAATCCCAAGCTACTCTTCTTCTTCCAGTCCTCGCGAGGTTCTGTTCGACCCCCAAACTATTCGTAGAAATACCTTTCCTTCTGAATAGTTTCTTCTAAGGTCTTTGTCTCGTAAAACTCAATCCTATCCCTGTAGGAATGAGGTAACCTACTAATAAATCACTTCCCTTTTACCTTTTCATACTTTATGTAGGGTACATACCTTATCAGCTCAAGGAATTTATTGATATATTCTTCTATGGTGAGTTGTCGTAGCTTGAGTTCATAGAAATTCTTAGTCTTCCCATCAAAGTATTTCTCTGACAGATACTTCTTCTTGAAGTATTTCTCGAACTATTTACATGATAATTCCTTCTCATGGATTCCTTTCACATTCCTAAGGTCTTCACACCAAATGGAATCCTTTCCATTTAGGTTGAAGATGGTTATTCGAGCCTTCAATTTTTTAGATTAGTTATAGACTTTGAAGTACTTCTTTAAGCTAATCAACCAAGATTCTGCCTCTTCCCCTTTATTAATCTCTCCATCGAAAGAGGGTGGTTTGGATTTCTTGAATTCTTCAGGATCACAGCTTTTAGAATGCTTTCGCTTCCTTCCTTTACATTGAGAAGGATAGCTAGTTTTTCTACTAGAAGATAACTCAAAGTTTCCAATTTACTTTCCAGAGGACTCACCCGATGAGTGCCCCTTTCCTCTAGGTCGGGCCTTCCTCGAGGTACTCCTCATAGTGTGGCCACTTATGGGGCCACATTTTCATATCTCAGGTGAACTTTGACTTCTCTTCATATATCATCGGTCCACGTGACTGGTTGTGGGTCCATGCTGCAGCTGCCTCTGTATGTTGGATAAGCTCTGCAGCAAGACTGCATTAATTTCCATTTGTTTTTTCTCAATCCTTTATCAATCTCTCATTGTCGGCCTTGCAACTCTGTAATATAGCCATGAGGCTCCTTACAGTTTCATCCAGATCCGAAAGGGTCTCCACCACCCTCCTCTCGTTAGATTCTTTGTCTCTATTGTGGGATCCATCCCCCACTTCATGGTGAATCACCATCCTTATGCTTGTTGTTTCCCACAATTTACTGACTGTTTGAGTGTTGACAAAAACACTTACTGCTAGCTAATAGTTTATTAGTTCATGATCAACACATAGTTCATATTTCTTAAATACACACACAGTAGAAAGTTTTCATTCTTTTCTTCAGTAATGTTTTAACCATACTCCTTAGGAAAGAGGTAAGGTAGGGTGTCACCCTTAAAATTTATTTAAACGTGGTTTTTAAGAAACTCATCCATGAGCCAAAGTAGGCCAAGTGTTGTAACCATGACTCTGATACCAATTTGTAACACACTTGACCCCTAGATGTTCCTTTAAAGGGTGGGGTATCATAATTTCATTTTTCTTAACTGTCTCAAATCCCAAATTTGATATTTCTATCATGTCGTACTTGTCCATCACTATCCGACCACTACCTCCACGCTCAAATCCAAGCTTCGGACTAGAAGATACTCCCTTCCCAATTGATTCTAGCATTTATTGGTCAAAGGCCATGTGGCATCCACATGGATCCACCTCACACATACTAAATATAATATTTCTTCATCCATGGTGGAATTCCATCCATCATATGGTCCCATGACTAGACTTAATCTCCTTCTAATGTATCATCCGTAGAGGAATTTGGCACTTTGACACTTCATGCCTCCTTACTATCTAAGTACGAGACCACTCGAAGTTCTGAACTTTCGAAGTCCCATAATTCTTCCATGAGGCTCTGTCCTTTTGGCCTTTCTATCTCTCTACCATAATCCCCTGAAGTCCCAAAGTCCTAGACTCACGAAGTTCTAGTCACTTCGTCAACTACTTTGGCTAGGTGGGCACGTACCAAGGGTTGACACATGGAAGGGACAGGGGTGACATGTGTCATGTCCCAATAGGCATATAGGGTATGTGATACGCACAAATTCAGGTGACATGTGGCACCTCGCCTGTGGGTCCATGTCACCTTGGTGACATCAGCTTGCCACATCACACCAGATTGACAACCTTCTATTAGTTCCCCAGATCTCACGGTCGATATTCAGCCATGTAGATCCCAAGATCTACAACTCTCGTTACTTTATGAATTTGACATTCAGGGGTTCATCGACACACCACTCCCCAAATTCCTGAAGTACCTAATCCTTGAACTAGAGGATCTATCAACACACCTCCCTATATATTAACGTCTAAGAGGGATCCTGAGATCTATGGTCCACATTACTTCACATCTTTGGCCTTTCGGATTTTTGTTGTTATGAAGTTTGACATCACAGGGTTTTGAGCTCCAAAGGATCTGAAGCCATCAAGAGATAGCCCCTTTCATACTTAGCGCAAGGTTCCTAAACCCTGGTCACATGGATCCTTTGATGAATCTCGGGCTATAATCTCTACTCTTGGCCGAGATTTGGTTAAGGCTGTGAGCACGAGCCTAAGGTCTCTTAAGCTATTGGTTTGAAGGAAACTCCTCCCCATCTTGCAAAACTTTAAGTTCCTAAATAGGACGGGGTAATCTCATGGAATTACTGAGACTGTAGCATTATCAAGAAGTTTGTTCCAACTATGGAACTGTGGGGTAACTCTCTGGGGAAAACAACTTCGAGGGTTAAATTGGAGCATATGGGAAACCAAGCGGAAGCATAAGTCCTCAAGAAGATAAATACATACACATAACTCGATCAATCAATATAGAGGTAAATCCTAATTATATTCATACATGCATTCATTCATTATTTCAGCTCAATACACAAAGTATGAAAACACTTATCAAAACCAAAATGCATGATGCAACTGCTCGAAGGGGTGCCCATTTCCACCCAACCATAGGCTCAGTCACTCCTTATGGATTTACCATTGGCCACCCCCGATCTAGTCCACGATGCTTTGAGATTTAATCTCTTCTTCTGGCTCAACGAAAGTTAGGAACAAATGTTACTCTCCTTCTCTCAGCTCAGTAATAGATAGGGAAGAAGGTTACTATCCTTATCTCGCGATCAGAACATGCTCTTTTTTTCCATTCTTCCTCGAACCTGAGCTTAGTCTCTCCTTTTCACTTCCTCGCAATATTCCTCTACCCATCACGCCTTCCTCTCTTTCCTTTCCCAACAAGGTTTCGTGTGTCCCGAATTCCCAGTCCATGGTCAGGTTTGAAAATCTTACAGATGGGCACTCTTCCCCATCCCCTCATTAACTCTTAAGGAGGTCTTCCCACCTACCACCCTGACTGTAATTCATTCTCAGGTGAGAGGGTTGTTCTGATCCTGAGAAATTAAATTGAACAACGTACTAGTCTGGTGAAGGTTAACGCAACCATTACTAGTCCCCTTCACCATCTCTTGCATAGCATCTATGGTCTCTCTTAACACACCCCCCTTCTGGTAGTCATGCAACACTTATCCATTTTCTAGTAAATAACGGAATTTACATTCATTGAACTTTTATAAAAAGATCCATCAAATCAAACATTCATACATCTCGAGTTTTCCATAGTCTCTTGGCCAATATAGTTATATTTACAAACTGGGGGAAACATGGGTGTTACAACATACCAGTGCAACCACATGTATCCTTTCCACCCTAAGATCCAGTCAATGATGGTTGGAACAATGTTGTACATCCTCCCCAAACTCATTTTGATGGATGGCCTCAAGTGTATTTTCCATTACCTACTCCTCCTCCTCTTAAGAAACCATCTCAAAAAATTGCAACGGTGACTTTGCTCATTCATTTCATCCCCTAAAAATACTTAAGTCCATTGATCAAGAACCTGAACCTAGTAAAAGAAAAAAACTGGCCAATTCTTCTAAGTCTAATCAATATGAGACATCCTCACATTCAATTACATCTCATTCCCAACACCCCAAACATGAAGACAAACATATCTATTTTGGAGACATGCACCCATAGAATTCATCAGTTAAATGTAAAATTCCTATCAAGGAAGATTCACAAGTGCTCAAAGTGGTAGATTCTAAATATAGTGAACAGAGGAAAACTGGTTCACATAAAAAAATTATTTTTTTTTATTTTTTCGTGTTTATTTTGATTTAACTATTGGAACATAGTTCACTTATTTTTGGACATGAGTTATTTTGAACAACAATTATTTTTGGACAACAAAATGAATTATTGATTTTAAGTGCACGTGTGTGTGTGTGTGCGTGCACAAACAAACACACACATACACACACTCGATATTTTGGAGCCACAAGTTTTCTTTGGAATACTTTATTGTGGGCTCATTGGATATTTATATGTTATGAAATTTTGAAAGACATGGATGCATATTTATCTTTGGAGGAACAAGGTGATAAAAATAAGGACATGTAGGGGTCCCCGCCTATTAGTTATTATTTATTATACCCTTATCATTATTTATTAATATTTATTTATAAGTTGTCCCTATTTAACTAAAAGTTACTTAACTAACTTAACTAAAAGTAGTTGGAACTACCCAAAACTACTTTTGGAGAATAAAGGAAGGACTTGAGGGACAATCAAAAGGAAACGATAGAAGCACAAAATCTAATAAGGTTTTCTCTTACTCTAAAGTGAGATTATATTACTACTTCATTCATTTCTGAATCACTTAAAAGATAAAACGTTCTTGTTGATATTAGGGTCTCACTGAAGGTGACAATAAGAAGGATCAAGAATCATATATTGTTGACATGCTTCAGAAGGTTGATAATTTGTTTATGATAGTTTGTAAATTCTTATTGGATTTCTGACTTAATTTTCATTGCTAATTAGGAATTTTTTGTAGAGTCAATATGGTGGCATGTTGTGGCTTGTTGATCCATTTTTTCTTAGTCTTGGTTTTATTTAGAAGACACCAGTCGTCTCTTTGTGATCTAACATTCCACCTCTAATCTCTAAGACTTATTCTGGTCCTTACCCATTATGGGTATGAAATAATTCTTTTTATCTGTAATTTAGAAGTGAATTAATAAAATCATTGATGTTTTTGGGTCTCATTTTGGACTACATGTGTAATATTTATTTCAGATTTTGTTTTATGATTGTTCATTAAATTTGTTATAAATTTCTGTTGTAAACATTTCTTTATTGCTTTGTCAAAACATAATATAAAAGATAACATTAGGCCCAATTTCATATTACTTGATGACTAATTGATATTTTTTCTAAAGGCTATAAACATAGGGTAATAGTCCCACTTATCTTTCTTTAGCCTAGTAAGATTCGAAAATGTTGGTATAAGGATATCCATTCATTTTCATCAACAATAGGTGCAAGA
>JZKD02S1653432.1:670848-715936 GCA_000966675.3 Picea glauca
ACATAACATTGGTGGATTTGGTGGCTTTTCTAGCCTCAATGTTTGGTGTGGTTTTTATGGCCCTCCTCGTGGATATTTCATTTGTTCCCTTGACGACCCACCATTTTTTTTTATTTTCATGTGAATTTGGCAATGGATTTCCCTTTTGGTGGTGGTGGTGAGTGAGGTTTTGGTGGATTTGTATGTGGCTATAGTATTTAGGCCCTTTGTGTTCACCAAGTTTGTTATTTAAATATTTGTAGGGTTCCTTTTTATTTTTCCCAGTCTTGTATTATTATCTTGGTGGTTGTTGTTCCTATCATGGTCATGGTTCTTTCTGGAAGATATCAATTAAGGAAATTCAAGTGCATGCGGCTACTCACTCTTAATCTCAACACTAGTGGTCTCTATCAAAGGTAAGTGGTCATCTCTCAACGATTGGTCATGTTGGTTTTCTTAACAATGTAATTAGATTTTTTAGAATATGTGTGGCTTGGGGTAAACTAAGGTTGTCTTTCGGTTTATGTTGGGTGCTCCCAATGAATCATGGCTACATGATAGTCGATGATTGTTGTGTGAGAACTAGGAAATTTGAATTGTGTTAAGAAGACATGAGGCTCGTATTGTTGGTAACAAATCCTCAATTTCTTCATTTTTAGATAGAATGTAGTCTTTGGAAGATACAAGATGTTGAAATTACTTTGTTGATGGAGACCCTTTCACTACTAGAATCAACAAATTGTGGATTTACATGTTTAATGTTCATCCCTCAAGTAAACATTTGCTAGCTTGGTTAGAATTAATTTCACAACTGATATGAAATGGATCTGGACTGAAGAGTGGATAAGACTCAGTATCTATAGAACAAATGGACAATTAGAATGCATGATGTGAGCCACTTAAAACAATGCAAGTTTACATGGAATAAGCCAAATAATGATATAACTAAAAATTTAAAGAAAATAATTAAAGTGACAAGGAGAGAAGGATAAGGAACGAGCAATGAAGAGCCATGGATGTTGGCCTTCCATTAGCCCCTGACTCTCCCTATTTCTTCACTCTCACTCATACTCAAAGGGATTTTGTCCAAGAAGGAGGAGAGTATTGTAAAATTGCAGAGAAAGAATACTGAGCACTATTCAATTAGTTTCCCAATTGGGTTCTAGGGTAAAAATCTTGTTTCAGTGAGTTGTTTTTCCTATATTTGTGATGAGTATCTAGTTTGAATCCTCCATCATGTTTAGTTGTAGTTATTTGGTTATCTTTAAATGACTACTCTATATATCAATTGAGTGGATGAGGAAGTAATTGTTGCGTATTCTTTATTTATTGTGTGTGAGGTTTTTCCTTTAAAGCATGTTGGTTTAAAGGTTATTACTATTCCAATAGATAGTTATTCTCTATCATTGATCGAATTGGGAAAATTTAATTCTACGACCGTCTTTCCGAAGCTGTTAGAAAAATTTCCAAACATAATTGTGTCTCTCCTGGGAGTCCCTCTCTCTTTGGGGTGAATTTTCAATGTCTAGTTGATGCATTGGAGTGTCCATGCACTATTTTCTCATCTTGGATAGGTGAAACCATCAAAGGGTTGAATCGCCTTGTTTTCTAGGTGTTCTAATGATTGTTGGGCGTTCATTTACTTATTGGGAGAATTCAATTGTTTCTAGGAATTCTGCACATCATTCACTTGCTGCATACAGATCCCATGCCCTAAACTCTCTCTTGGACATTCCACAAATCATTTGAATGTTTCCAATGTTTTCCACGAACTTGTTTTGTAGTCTCCCAATGCTCATGACCTTACCCTAGCTATTGGATGTACCACTCATTACTTTCTTTCTATCTAACTTGTTCATGGCCTAAATCTCTCCTCTAGGAATCCAAGAAACTAATGGGAGAGTTCTCTTGATTCCCATGACTTGGTTTTGTTGTCTAACAATTTCCAGAACTCGTCCTCTAGTTGTTTACATTTTCTACTAAAAAAACTATAGCATTCAGGGGAACCCACGATAGTTTACTTACTGGTACATTTCCTATGCATTAACCCTAGTGAATGGAGATACCACAATTTGTCTTATCCATTGGTTTTAATGTAGACATTGTAACCCTTTCTCCTCCACGCACCATAGTTTGTCTTGTTTCTTCCAAACAGATTGTGAAAACCATAGCACGATGAGAGCTCATCTCCAAATTTGATTTTGTTGTCCCAACACAACATGGAAACCCTACATCAAGAAAAGAATATCCCACTTGTATCTTTGCTGGAGATAACCCCCCTGAACATACCTAATCCAATTGTAATGACAACACATTATCATGCTCTCAACCGCATACTAGGGCACTCTGAGAAATCTCCAGTGAGGCAGTTACATTACCCTTTCCTCTTCTCCACTTAACTAGAGGCTAAGCGTTGATTATGCATCCTACAAGGGTGTTGACGATATTCTCCTTTTCCATACATATCTGTTTTTCCCATACGTTGCATGACTATTCTAGATATTGAAACCCAATCTAGCCACGTGATATTACTTCACATCAGGGAATCTCAGAGGTGGACTAATAATCGGTGGAGGGAACCAATTGAAGGCATATGTAGAAGAATACTTTAGATCCCCAAGTGTGTTAATGATCCTATCTACGAGATAGAAATAGTCATATGATAGGTTCAATTACATTGAGGTGTTGGTTGTCCCATTAAGCCTTTCTTCAAGTACATTATAAAATCTATACCTAAGGTTGTTTTGCATATTGGACCCAAGATACATTTGGTTATTATATTATCTATTGGTATTGGTTGTTGGGTACAAGTTACAATTCAAAGAGAAGGATTAGTAGACAAGAGAATAGAGGGATTTGCACAAGGAATAAGAAGATGAAGGCCCAATGGAATACCTTCAAACATAGAACTATATGCCAAAATCATAGACGAGACTAAGATTCAAACAAGAAAGGTAATTCCACACAGGTATCTATGTTGGTTAAACGAGTGGAGTATGAGCCCCTCAATTATGGATTATATGGTATAATAGAAGTTGCATCATTGACTGAGACATTGTTTGCAGTATTGTGAACAAAATATTGCAGAGTCCAGCATGGGTAAGGAAAGAAAAGATAAGTTGGAAGACTTAAGGGAAAATAATGTCGAGCTTCGAGAAGAGAATGAGAGCTTGAAGAAACATGTTAATATGTTAAACCAAAACATGGTAGATATGGAGAAGCACATGGATACCTCTACCCAATTTTTGACATTAATCAAGAAGAAGTTTGAATAATGTCAAGACACCCTCATAGCAATCATGTCATATTGGGACAAGAACATAGATCTACTTTCACACCAATTGGATAGTTGGAAAGAAGATAGGCTCACTCATATGTTGACATAGCTGAAAAAATATTTGGCAGAGAAGGAGAATTCCTTGGCAAGGCTTCAAGCAGTTGTCCAAGAGAACAGAGGAGAAAGGAAACCTTGCAATTCCACTGCATATGCTAGTACTATGACTGAGACCAACTTGGTAAGCTCACCTTTAGTTGACATCTCTCAAGAGTAGCTTGGTGAATTCGAGAAGCATACTAGGGGTATTGGCTCTAAAATTCTAAGGAAAATGGGATATGATGGACAAGGGTTAGGAAAGAGGAGACAAGGCATATTGACCCCCATTATAATCACAACCTGGGCTAAGAATGAAGACCTAGGATTTGTTGGTAGAAGTGAAACTTCTATCACCATGAAGAAAACCATTTTTGTGAAGGGAACACACATGTCATAGTTAGCTTGCTCATCATGAGAAGGAGAAACAATAGTGAGTGAAGGTGTCATCTCACCACCACGTCAATCTTGTGGTAGATTGAATGAGAGCAGTGATGAGGAGATTGTGTGGACTCATCCCACACCTGCACTCAGGGAAAAAAACAAGATAAGCATATAGAGAAATAATAAAAACAAGACCAAGGGGTCTACTTCAAACAATAAAGTTCTTATCTCTCACTGCTCCAAGAAGAGAGACCATACCATAGAAAATTGTTGGTATGTAGAGGCATGTTCTTTTTGTGGGAATAAAGGTCATTGTGAGGAAATCTGCTAGAATAAGCAAGACATGTTATGTAGGGACATTTGAAAACAAAATGTTTGTGACTTCAACTAGAGCTTCACCCAAGACACCGCATAGCCAAAAAAAGAGTGGGGAGAGTGAAGAGTATAGGAGGTGAAGAGTTTCCTACATATATATTTCAAGGAGAATATGTTTTCCAAGGAAAGATAGAAACACCAGAGGTATGCATCACTATTGAAGAGGACAATGAGTGGATTCCAACCACTAGGGAAACACCATTCCTACTGCTACCTACAATTTTCCAACAAAAGTTTTCCTTGTTGAATATGTGCTAGAGATTGATGCACGGGGTCAATGACCTTAAAGGTAGGATTTCTTACGAACTCCATGATGTTCCTCACAAACATGTGCAAGAACTAGAGAGTTATTTCCATGTCATGAAGCAACTGATCCTTGCATAGGAATGAAACCACACATGAGGAGTTATTGTAGCATACTGGGGTCACAATGAACATACCAACATTCGACTTGGATTCGTTGGTAACTGATATGGACTATCTCCAAGTCAAAGGGGGGGATGGGAATGAGTGTTGAGCCTAGAGTTTAGATTCAATGATTGCTTAAATCTGAGAATAAGTGAGAATATTTCCACATTGTGGGGATAAGTGAGATAGAAGCAGATCGAGAGCCACAACAAAGGACTAGAGGATGTAGTCAGAGCCCCGAGCCATAGACAAAGCCAAATTTAGAGCTGCATCCATAAGCTATCTAGAGAGCCACTTTCTAGAGATGCAGACAACATTGATCCATATTGGTTTCCTAAAGATTTTGGAGACCAAAAATCCTCTCAATGAGGAGGTGTGATCCGAAATGGATCTGGACTGAAGAGTGGATAAGACTCAATACCTGCAAAAAAAATGGAAAATCAGAATGAATGATGTGAGCCATGTAAAATAATGCAAGTTTATGTGGAATAAGCCAAATAATGATATGACTAAAAAGTTAAAGAAAATAATTAAAATGACTATGAGAGAAGGGTAAGGAACGAGAAATTAAGAGCCATGGTTGTTGGCCTTAACTCTCCCTATTTCTTCACTCTTGATCATACTCAAAGGGATTTTGGATAAGGAGATGGAGAGCATTATAAAATTTCTGAATTCTAGATAAAGAATATTGAACACCATTCGACCGGTTTTTCCAATTGGGTTCTAGGGTAAACATCTTGTTTCAGTGAATTGTTTTTCCTATATGTGTGATGAGTATCTAGTTTAAATCCTCCATCATGTTTAGTTTCAGTTTGTTGTTTATCTTGAAATGACTATGAAATGACTATTTTGTATATCAATTGAGTGGGTGAGGAAGCAATTGTTGTGTATTCTTTTATTTATTGTGTGTGAGGTTTTCATTTAAATCATGTTGGTTTAAAGTTTATTACCATCCCATCATATAGTTATCCTCCACCATTGGTCAAATTGGGAGAAGGGAAATCTATGACCGTCTTTATGAAGCTGTCAGAAAACTTTTCAAACATGATTTTCTCTCTCTCGAGAGTCCCTCTTGTTGAATTTTGTAACTATGGTCGGTCTTCATAATGTGAAAAGTGAAAAGTGAAAAGTCGCGTCCGTTGGGGAGGCTAGTTTAGTATAAATAAGGAGCCGGTTTGGCTCATTTGTAACTCAAGTAATTCACATCTCCTAGTAAATATTGTGTTCTCTTTGTGATCTCTACTATTATTCTACAACATTTATATGGTTTAATTTTTGAAGTATAATTTCTTAATGATAAATTGAAAAGTGAAAAACAACATCATTAGAAGTAATTATTAGTTTTCTGAAATATTGTGCTATTAACTATTGCACTAGAAAAATCAACATGGTATCAAAGCGACGGTAAAGAAGAGATCCAAATATCACCATATAAGAAGACCTATATTCAAGAAACATTTCTTCTCTTGAAATTATACAACAATGATTTACACTATGAAATCATAAAACAAGCTAGAAGTAGCTTCTAACTTCAGAGCATGGAAGACAAGGATTGATCTTATCTTTTCCAAGAACAAAGTTCTGGACATTGTGAAACGAACTATTTTGGAACCACATAATTATGAAGAACAAGAAAATGAACCTTAGAATAAAGAGAAAAAGGAAAAGTTCAGGGAAAATGACATCAATGCCATGAGTATCATTGTAGACTCTATTAGAGACAATTTGATTGCTTACATATCAAATCTGGATACATCAAAGAAAATTTATGATTCCTTAACCAATCTATTTACACTCAAGAATGTTGGTCAAGTGATGATATTGAAGAATCACGAGCTTCGTGATACCAGAATGACGAAGGATGATACTATATCTTAATATTTTGTGAGTATATCACAACTAAGAAACCAACTCCAAGCTATCAATGAAGTTGTTCCTGATAAAGAGGTCATGATTATTTCAATCAATGGTCTACCTAGATCATGGGATGCATTTTATTCAAGCATGAAAAAAAGAAAGGACTTTCCTACCTTTGAAGAGCTATGGACCTGCTGGGCTCAAGAAGAATCAAGGATCACATCAAAGGAAAAAAATTATAAAGAAGAAGATGCTCAAGCTTATGCAACAAGATTCAAGAAGAATGGAGACAAGAATAAGTTTTTCTTTCAAAACAAGAAATCATGAAGGATACCTAATCATCAAGGGAAAAGAGACATGTCAAAAGTCCAATTTTTTTATTGCCATAAATTTGGCCACTACAAACATGATTTTCCTGAATCGACAAAAAAGAGGAAAGGAAGACATCATGCTTCAATTGCCAATGTGAATGATGAAGAACCATTAAAGAAAGGAAAGCATGAAGATACACATTTCTTCTACTTCTCATCCCTTGCATGATCTATTGAAGATAATGATGATATGTGGCTGATTGATAGTGGAGCTTCTAGACATATGGCATGTGATCGTGTCAATTTCTCAAGTATGAGGGATAAAAGGATTTATCATAGAGTAGAACTTGGAGACAAAAACTCATATGCAGTCAAAGGAATTGGGAAAGCATCTATTGAGTTGGAATCAAGTAACAATGTTCATCTCAGTAATGTTCTATATGTACCTAGTTTGAAGAAGAATTTGGTCTCCATTTCTTGTCTAGAAGATAAAGTAGATAGAATAGCATTTGTTGATTGGAAAGTACTTGTATGGACCAAGTACTTTCCAATGCTAGAGTTATTGGAATTCGCTATGGGAGACTATATAAGCTCCTATGTCAAAATACTCAAGCCCTTGTACATGATGAAGTCAATCCTATCATATTATGGAATAGAATGTATGATCACCTTCATTATCAAGAATTTCCATCTCTAAATCAAATGGTGGTAGGTGTACCAGAATTGCAACCAATACATGAAGGTTTTTGTAGAGGTTGTGGACTTGGGAAGAATGTTAAGAAGCCATTCCCAAGTAGTGAAAATAGATCTAAGGAGATATTGAACTTAATACATTGATATGCATGTGGTCCTATGCATGTGAAGTCTCTAAGAGGCTCTCTTTACTATGTTATATTTATTGATGACTTCTCATGAAAGACTTGGAAGTAACTATTGAAGACGACATATGAAGTATTTGACAAGTTTCAAGAATTCAAGGCTGATGTGGAAAGCTTGACAGATAAGAAGATCAAGAATATAAGGTATGATAATGCAGAATAATACACCTCCAAAGAGATCATTTCCTTTTGCAAAGAATCTGGTATTAAGAGGGTGTTGATTGCCCCACATAATCCTCAACAGAATGGCGTGGAAGAAAGGAAGAAAAAATATATTGAAGAATCTGTCAAGGCATTCGTGAATGATAAAAATCTATCCATGTTTCTATGGGGAGAAGCATCTATGGCAATTGTATATGTGTTCAGAATGGAAGTACTCATCGTATATTGAAGAACATGAATCTCGAAGAATCTTTCTTTGGAAAGAAACCATGTGTTGAACACGTGAGGATCTTTGGTTGTTCTATTTATATTCATGTTCCCAAGGACAAAAGATGTTGAATTTTCATGTGAGATGATACGTGAGATTGATTATTACAATGATGAGTGTTCCATATATAGAGAACATATGGTGACCATCCATGAAAGTATGCGTCCCTTGGATAATAAATAACTACTTATTTATTATATATATTTATACCATTTATTATAAATAAAATATCATATATATGTGTGTGTGTGTGTGTGTGTGTGTGTGTGTGTGTGTGTGTGTGTGTGTGTGTATTTGGAAGAATGTCTTCCCGATGTTGGCAAAACATCAACAAAAGAAAGAAGTTGGAACCTTTAGGAAACAAGGGCATATTCGTTGGATACAATGAGTCATCAAAAGCCTATAGAATCTATATTCCAGGACAACAGAAGGTTGAAGTCAGTCGGGACGTGGATTTTTATGAAAATATTTTTTATCGGAAATATATAGAAGATTCCATGGACTTGAACGATGAAGAGGAACATGAATATCCCAAGGAAGAAAGTACAGGTTCTCCATACCATCCCGATGAAGAACCAGAACGACCACTTGAACCTGTGGAACCAATTACCATTCTTGGGATAAGAAAGAGAATAGAATGGCTCAAATACACCTTGCGGGAAGCTATAGGTGGCACCTCCAGGGAAGGAAAGAGATTCAAGAGGTTCTCTAGTTATGCGACATTTATGACAAATCTTATGAATACAAAAACTTCCACATTTGAAGAAGCAATTAAGAAGAACAAATGGAAGAAATCTATGATGGAATAATATCAATACATCATGAAGAACGATGTATGGGAAGTTGTGCCTAGAACTGAAGGGAATTATTTGGTAAATTCAAAGTGGATTTACAAGATTAAACATATAGTGGATGGAAGTATTGATAAATAAAGGCAAGGTTCATGGCTAGAGGGTTCTCCCAGAAAGAGGGAGAAGACTATGATGAGATGTTTTCTCCTGTTGCTAGATACACTTCTATCAGATCCATTATCTCTCTTGCAGCTTCCATGGGATGGAGTCTACATCATATGGATGTGAAGACAATTTTTCTCAATGGAGTGATTGAAGAAGAACTGTACATAGAGAAACCTCAAGGTTTTGAGGTGCACCAGAGAGAGTCCCATGTTTTCATATTAAAGAAATCCTTGTATGGACTCAAGAAAACTCCAAGAGCTTGGTATGCACATATTGATAGCTACTTGAAAATACTTGGATAATCCAAGAGCTATGATGATCCAAACCTTTATTACAAGTTTGTGAATGATGCACCTGTGATTCTACTACTATATGTTGATGAATTATTTTTGATAGGTGTAGAGCCTCTCACTATTCAATTGAAGAAGGAGCTATATTATGAATTTGACATGAAGGATATTTGTCTCATGCACTATCATTTGGGACTATAAGTATGGAATAAGCCTAGTGAAATATTCCTGGGTCAAGGAAAGCATGTTGTGAATATCCTTCAGAAGTTTGGGATGATGAATTGCAAATCCATGGAAACTCCCATGGTGACAAAATTGAAGAAGTTGAGAGACTCTGATTCTAATCTGGTAGACCCCTCCACATACCAGTAGTTGATTGGATCATTGATGTATTTGGTTAATATAAGGTCGAACATTTTCTTCGTTGTCAACATGTTGAGCCAATTCTAGGTGGAACTAAGACATGAACATTGGATAGCCGCAAAGAATGTTTTGATATATTTGTGTAGCACACTAAATTAGGGTTTAAGATATGTCTCAAATAGTGATGTACAACTACAAGGATATATAGGTTCTGATTGGGAAGGGAGTGCAAGTGATGGAAACAGTACTTATGGTGTATGCTTCAGTTTGGGCTCTGCTACGATGTCTTGCGATAGCAGGAAATATAAGTTTGTCACACTCAAAACTGTAGAGGCAGAGTATATTGCAGCTTTGATGCTTGTATGGAAGCAGTATGGCTCTGTAAGATGGTTTTTGGACTATTTGACTAGGCACTGGATTTGACCATGATATACTGTGATAATCAAAGTTGTGTGAAGATTTCAGAGAACCTTGTATTCCATGACAAGTCGAAGAACATTGAGATCAAGTACTACTACATCCGTGATAAAGTCCAGAAGGGATAAGTGAAGATCCAGTACATATCCACTAATGAGAAGATAGCATGTATTATAGTGAAGCCCTTGTCCAAAGGGAAGTTTGTTTACTTCAGGGACAAGTTGGGGCTTATGGAGATTACTCCCTTGGTTGAGAGGGAGTGTTGATATTATTGCATTGTGGATAGTCAGTGTGTTGTTGAATTGACATTCGCCCTGTGGATAATGGTCTACGTTGGACATATTGTTGATGTATCATGGACTGACATTTTCTGCAGAAAATGGTCCAGGACTGACATTCTCCTATGGCATAGACAGTGAATTGATCAAGATGAATGGTTTGATCCCTATGGAACGAATGGTGACCTGATTAGGGAGGATGGTACAATACTAACATTTTCTCTATGACACATATGGTGACATGATTAGAGAAAGAGGTATGGGAATGACATTCTTCTATGGCGCATGTAGTGACCTGATTAGAAGAATGGTCCCTGTACTCCATGGAATGAATTCCAACATTTAGAAAGACTGACATTCTTCATGTGACATAGATGGTGATCTGATTAGGAAGAATGGTCCTTGTAGTCACGGGACACTCCGTTGAGTGTGTGATAACCGCGAGAGACTCAATTGAGTGCACAGGTTTCAACACCTAACTTATTCAAGCATCATTCCTGGTTACTTAGATGAAGTATGGCCCAAAGAGTTGATTCCATATGATGTGTCATATGACAGGTTGTTACTGATGTTGCAAATGATGATGATGATATTTTTTTATATGACCTTTTCATAGATAGTTTTTTTTTTCAACTTGAGTAGATTTAGCTGGTTGTTATGAATACCTCCCTAGTTAAGAGGGAGTGTTGAATTTTGTAACTATGGTTGGTCTTCATAATGTGAAAAGTGAAAATTCGTGTATGTTGGGGAGGCCAATTTAGTATAAATAAAGAACCAATTTGGCTCATTTATAACTAAAGCAATTCACATCTCCTATTAAATCACGTGTTCTCTTTGTGATCTCTAATATTATTCTACAACATTTATATGGTTGAATTTATGAATTATAATTTCTTAATGATAAATTGAAAAGTGAAAAACAACATCATTAGAAGTAATTATCAGTTTTCATAAATATTGTGCTATTATCTATTGCACTAGAAAAATCAACACCTATCTCTCTTTGGGGGTGAATTTTTAGTGTTTGGATTATGTATTGGAGTGCCCACAAACCATTTTATTCTCTTTGACAAGTGAAACCATTATAGAGTCGAATCCGCTTGTTTTTTTGCAATTCTAATGATTGTTGGGAATTCATTTACTTGTTGGGTGAATTGATTTGTTTCTATGTGTTCCACACAATGTTCTCTTGTTCCATACAGATCTCACATGTTAAAATCTCTCTAGGACATTCTACAAATAATTTGAATGCTGCCAATGTTTCTCAAAACCCTGTTTTTTTAGTCTCCCAATGATTATGACCTTACCCTAGCTATTGGACATACCACTTATTGCTTGCTAGCTATATAACTTGTTCATGGCCTAAATATCTCCTATGGGTGTCCAAGAAAATGATGGGAGAGTTATATTTCTTCCCGCGACTTAGGTCTGTTGTCTAACAACATCCAAGACTCATCCTCTAGTTGTTTAATGTGCCTATTACCAAAACTCTAGCATTCAAGGGAACCCACACTAGTTTATTTGCTAGACATTACCTGTGCACTAACGCCAACAACTGGAGAGACCACAATTTGTCTTATCCATTGGTTGTAACGTAAATTATGTAACCATTTCTCCTCCATGTACCAAAGTTTGTATTTTTTTTTCTAAATGCATTGTGGAAACCATAGTACGAGGAGAGTTCATCTCCAAATTCAGTTTTGTTGTCCAAATTCGTTTTTCTATCCCAACATAGCCTGAAAAGATTAGCTTGATTAGAGAATATTCCATGTGTGTCTCTACTGGAGATAACACCTCTGAACATACATATTCCATTCGTAATGACTGCACATTCTCATGCTCTCAACCTCATACCAAGGTGCTACAGGAAATATCCACTGAGCTAGTTACATTACACTCGCCTCCTCTCCACTTAATCATAGGCTAAGAATTGATTGGGCATAATCCAAGGGAATTGGTGATATTATCGTTTGAGATACATATCTCTTTTTCCGATATGTCACACAACTATTCTGTACATTAAACCCTAAGCTAGCCATGTGATATTAGTTCTCGTTAGTGAAATTGAGAGGTGGCCTGATAACCGATGTAGGGAACCAATTGAAGGCATATGCAAATGAATACTTTAGTAGGTTATCCCAAAGTGTTTTAATTCTCCTATCTACGAGATAGCAATGGTCATATGATAGTTTCAATTAAAACGTGTTGTTCATCCCATTGAACCTTGCTTCAAGTACATTGTAAAATATAGACCTAAGGTTGTTTTGTATATTGGACCCAAGATAAATTTGGTTATTATATTGTCTATTGGTTCTTGGGTACAAGTTGAAAGACAAAGAAACGGCTCAGTATAAAAGAGAAGAGAGGTATTTTCACAAGGCATAATAAGACAAAGGCCTAGTGGCCTCTCTTAGAACAAAGAACTCCATGCTAAAATTAGAGAAAAGATTGAGATTCAAACATGAAAGGTAATTCCACATAGGTATCGGTGTTGGTGAAGCGAGTGGACTATGAACCCCTCAATTACAGATAATATGGTATAAGAGCAGTTTCATCCTTGATCGAGACATTGCTTCCAGGATTGTGAACAAAATATTGTAGAGTGTAGCATGGGAAAATCAAGCAGAGATAAGTTGGAAGAATTAGGGGGAAACAATGTTGAGCTTCAAGAAGAGAATGAGAGATTGAAGGTGTAGGTTAAGATGTTTAACCAGAATATGGAAGATATGGAGAAGCACATGGATACGTCTACATAATCACTTCCATTACTCAAGAATAAGTTTGAAGAACATCAATATACCCTCACAACAGTCATGTCATCTTTGGAAAATCATAGAGCTCACCTTACACACCTTGGGGAGAAGGTCATCCAATTGGATAGATGGAAAGAAGGTAGGCTCACTCAAATGTTGACACAACTGTAAAAATATTTGGTAGAGAATAAGAAGTCCTTGGAAAGGCTTCAAGCAACTGTCCAAGAAAAAAGTGGAGTAAGGAAACCTTCCAATTCCACTACAGATGCTAGCACCATGACTGAGACCAAATTTGTAAGCTCTCCTTCAGTAGACATCTCTCAAGAGAAGCTTGGTGAATTCGAGAAGCATACTAGGGGTATTGGATCTAAACTTATAAGGAAAATGGGCTATGATGGACAAGGATAGAGAAGAGGATACAAGGCATATTGACCCCCATTGTAGTCACACCCTGGGCCAAGCATGAAGGCATAGGATTTGATGGTAGAAGTGAAACTTCCATCACCATGAAGAAAACCATTTTTGTGAAGGCAACAAACATGCTAGAATTAGCTTGCTTGTCAGGAGAAGGAGCAACAACAGTGAGTGAATGTGTCAGCTCACCATCACCTCAGCCTTGTGGTAGATTGAAGGAGAGTAGTGATGAGAATATTTTGTAGACTCGACTCACACCTACACTCATAGAAAAAACCAAGACAATCATCGAGAGAAAGAATAAGAACAAGACCAAGGGGTCTACATCAGACAAGAAATTTCTTGTGTGTCACTACTGCAAGAAGAGAGGCCATACCAAAGACAGTTGTTGGTATGAAAAGGCATGTTCTTTTTGTGGGAAAAAAATCCATTGTGAGGCAGCCTGATGGAAGAATGATGTGAAAAATCCTTAAATGCTAATTAATATTTAATACATATAAACATCTACTCGATATTCACAATAATAACGATCGCTTGAATGGTTGCAAAATACATGTGAATTAACTTATCTATCTAATACACTTTAATGATAAGAAACTTGCAATATAATTGAGAAAAAATAGAACAACAATATTGAAATCACATACACAAGTTTGATAACGAAGTTCATCCAATTTGAGCCCTAACCTCCCGTTCGAATTCTATGGAACACTTTAAATGTTTGTGTTATGAGGAAAATATCTCTATGGCTAGGGGGAAACCACAATAGATGAAACGACACCCAGAAATCAACTCTAATATAAGGTATGCTATATAAATGAAAATTCTAACAAGAGAAGGCTAGAATCCTACCTTGTCCAGACGTCCGAAGAAGAGCACTGTTGAGCACATGACCCAAATATTTATACCTGCAACTTGTCCTCAAAAACCAAGATACACAAGCATGTGGTAATGATATAGAATTTTAGCATATAAATTAGCATAATCCATTAGCATACATGACAAATATGCCCATGGAAAGTAATACAAATATTTGCAAGATATCAATTGGATGAGTAAAGAGTATTTCTATTAATGTAATCAACATAAGTACACAGGTGACAAACTTCTGTAATGACACATATTGGAACCGAGAAACTAAGTTTCTCCAGTTGGGCTTCCACCACTTCAATCCTCCACAAAGGCAAGCTCACAAGTAGGAGTCAATGAAGTTCTCCTTCTCAAGATAGGAATAGATTGGGGTTTGAACACAAGAAGTTTAGACTTCAAGGACAAAGAAATGCAGACTCAATTATGAGGTGAAATTTGTCCAAAGTGTCTTTGCTCTCAAAGTGATGAAAATTGTCTTCAAGGCTTGGATATCGCTCAATTAAAGCCTCTAAATGGAATTGAAGGCTCGAGTCAGAGCGTTTCCAGTATATGGAAGGTCAAGGTTCATGGATCACGTGACATGGCATGGAAACCCGACATATTTTTTAATTTTTGAGAACCAAACCCGTTGTACGCGGGCTTTAATGGAGAAACCTGCGTGTACACGAGTTATCTAGCTGTAGGTCGTGTATATGGACAAAAATATTTATTTTAAGCTATGGAGTGGACAAAAAGGGGAGTTTAAGTATGCAGAGGGAAATGGAAGGCCATCAAAGCAAGAAGCGTGGAGTGTGGAAACATTTGCTATAATAGATACTCCCTAATGTGTGAGGTCAGAAGAGTATTCACAATGGCCGAAATACATTATAATTCCCAGAAGTGGAGTAATGAAGACTCAACTGGAAGTACTAGTCACTCATGAGAATATTACAATTCATATTGACTATGTACACATGGATTCCAATCTGAATTACACTTCAAATCCATGTGGATATATATCAAATAGTTGTTCATGGCCATGAATAGGAAATACAAAGTGTAAATATGCCATAGGCTATCATAGTCACGAACAAGACACAGTGGATTCCAGTCTCAAAATCAACCGAAGATATATGTATACAATGGAGTACAATCTGATCTTCCATGATCACTAAATTCATATAGGTACTGGTCCGATGAAAGATAGCAACAAATATTGGGTGGTACTACTGTAAACTAGAGGTCTTCTACACTATCCTTTGAAGGTGTAAGTATACATTATGTGAATAGAAGAGTTGAAGTCGAACACAATGAGACTTCATTTGATTATCGTTCATTAAGGTATACCATTAACAAATCAGAGACAACCCATTGATAATTAAAGTAGGTGTCATGAAACCGAGTACATTCAACAAGTGTGAATAAGGTTGTTGAGGTCGAACACTTGAAGAATCCATCAATCAGGAGACATTGATGTATTCCCAACTGTCGATGGAGGGACAACTTGCCACTAATGACTGCAAGCCTCTAGATACTCATAGGACTCTAGATCTCGATTCCAAAATAGATGAGATGAAGTCTATGGAATGAGACCCACTGAAAGGAGATCATCAAGTCATCTCTCATCATCTAGCGTGGGGTACAAATTAATAACCTGATGATTAGGAGAATCTTAGATGAATAGGATGTTCATGAACCAATGATCATGTGCATCTCTTGCATGCACTGGATGTAAGTAGTACATGAAAGAGACCCTTTGAATAATAGCCAATGATGAAGACTTTCGACAAAGGCGAGGAAACCACCAATAGGGATAATGGAATCCAAGACACTGGAAGAATCCCAATATGTGAATAGATTTCTTACCGTCGAACACTAGGGAAACCCCCCAGTCAATGACCAATGAGGATATGCCATCTGTTGGGTTCAAGGTTACCTACCAATGATGAAAGTAGGCCTAGGGTGCAAGGTAGGACAACAAATTCATGTGACTCTGAGATTCACTAAGTGTATGGCCAAAATGCAAAGTCAATAGTTATGAGGAATGGATGACTCAGGCTTGTACTTCCTTTGAACAAGATCATGAGACACATGGATAACTCAGGCAATATAGACTTAATGCTGATCATTGAAAAAAATTTGCGACGCAAGAGGCCTCAACAAACTCTCCATAGGGATTGGAAGAATAACCAGTCAGAGGAGTAGACTTTAAGTAACAAGATCAACTTCCTAATGTCATGATAAACCCAAAACTTGGATGAAATGGACTCAAGAGTTTGTTCTTTGTTCAAAGGTGAAACAACTGCTATCGATAGGAGATAATATTCTTTTCCCACCTGTCTTTTTTGGTTTTTTCACAGTAAAATAAATTCTATGATACATGAGAGGAAATGAGTGTCATGAATAAGAAACTAGTTCCAAGCAGTGGAACATACCTATACTCAATGTAAGGCAATACATGTGGGGCATGGACACTCGTGGGGATGTTTCCTCTACGGGTAAAGAGTGTCAAGATGCAAGGGATATATGAAAGGCATTGCTTGGCTAATGATGAGAATTGTTGGGGCAAAAGGGATTATAACGAGAAAGAGAGAGCCGACATTAGGCTCAGTGATGCAAGAAGGATAATGGGATGCAATTACAACTTAACTCAACAAGTGTCCTTTTTCATAGATGTTAGTTCCCTAGGCCCAAAAAATTATAAAATAATACCCAGGAGAACTTTTCTAGCCAATGGTGACTATAGTGTTCCTTTTTTGTAAGTAGTCTACTTGGTCCAAAAAAGGGTTAAACTTATACCAAAATATACGTCCTTTCAAAGCCATTTAATGAATGTGAAAGAGACAAGTTCACTCAACAATATTTTCATTTTTTCGGGAGTCGGAAAAGAGCTTAGCCAAAACTCGGTGGGAGTCCCATATGTAGTGGTCAGATTGATATTGAGTAAGAAAACGGGGTTCGAAAACAAATTCATATTGGTAATATAAGTAATTCATGGTCCTATGGAGAAACTTCTGCATGGGAACCAAATGAAAAAAAAATTCTAACTGGGGTACCCATATTTGGTAAGTCTCTACCACTTAATAACGACACTTCTAGTAGCAATGAAAAGGTTTTGTGTCACTAAAAAATGGGTTCATACCTATGGAATGTGAATCACGGTCATAGGAGGATGCATAAAATGAAACCAGTGGTGAGAACCTATCCTATATGCCAGTGACACAAATATACCTACTGGAGGCACAAACGGGTGATGTGACTCTGGAAATCCATAAAAACCCTGGACAAAACCACTTCAACACCAGGTCTTTCACTACGCTATTAGTCCATAAGGTCAAAAATAGAAAAGATAGGGTAAAACTATATAAAGTGGGTCATTTGTTTTTATTAATAGTAAAACTAAGAAGTTTTTACCATACCATTTGAGTTTTTCACCCACATAGTGCTTTTGAGGCCATTTTTCCCACGATCTTCCAGTGATGATTGCGAGAGCTATGAGCAATGGAATCGGAAATCGTTTGGACCATGTAAGTTCCTACCCCATTATCTTCCATTTCAATGGTTTAATTTTTGGTTTTAGTGTCCAATTTTTTAGTATTAGAGGCCGTAAGTTAGAAAATAGGGTGTACATGGGTTGTAATGGAGCATTCTACGTATACATGTGTTGACTAACTGTAGGTCTTGTATATGGAAAAAAATATGTATTTTAAGCTCTGGAGTGAACAAAAAGGGGAATTTAAGTCTGTAGAGGGAAATGGAAGGCCAAAAAAGAAAGATGCATGGAGTGTGGAAACATTTTATATAACAGTTTGTTTGGTGGTTTCCATAAAAAAATGCATGATCCAGGTGAATATTGGTGGTCACCCACCTATTCCAACTGGCTCATATTAACAGTTTTTAGTTTAGCATGTTTCTCTGTAATGATGACATTTCTTTGTAATTGTGGGTTATGCACTACCAGGGCTATCATGAATCCCTACAAAACATCCAGGTGGACATTAGTGGCCGCCCACCTATTCCAACTGGCTTATTTTGGAAGTTTCAGTATCAGTACATCTTTCTATACTTCCAGGACCATTTTGGGGCCCTAAGCAATGTTTTATTTTGGTTTGACACAGTCAAAATGTAGACAGAGTCAGATTTTGATGGAATAATGTGTATTTCTTGAAAATAAATTTCCAGTGGGCTATCACACGCCTAAAACATAGGTCATATGCAAAAGTTACGGCCCCAGAAAGTTGAGGTACCAACTTACCCATCGGGGCCCAAATAACTTTTGACAATTCATCTCCTGGGGTTAGGTTTTTGGCTGTCTAGGGTTTTGGAATTCACAAGTAATGTTAAAAAGGCCTTTGGAGCCTCATTGTAATCATTCTTCTCAAATTGATTCATTTAGAAGACACACCTCTTCTTATAGATAACTACCACCATTCGAGAAAGTTGTTTCAGTTCTGCAGTTTTACAATTTCAGCCTATTTTATTTATTCAATAGAAGTTATTGTTCACTGGATATTTGTTTTTTTTCTCCATATCTATGTGTTATGGTATTCAATATGTTATTCATTTTGTTCCACTCATAAATACGAATCAGTGGTATTAGAGCGGTCTATTATTCATTTGTTTTTGTTTGTGCATGTCCCTAACAAGGTCTGGGTACAAGAAGTTGGGACTCAAACTAATCGAGATTTTACAAGATCGGTCGCACCGAACCCAACCAGAACTCATCGGGGAAGAGAATAAAGATGATGGAAGAGGATATCCTTTTAAAATTTTGCTCGAGGAAGCCCTTGCGTGACAAAGGAACAAGATGATGGAAAACTTTGCACAGATCCTTCAATGAATGCCAACATGAGACACATATTCATTAAGTGGCCACAAAACCCCCTTAAAGGTACAAGTAAATTTTGATATTCCATTATTTGAAGGACTGATAGATGTAGATGTTGTATATAAATAGATGAATCTGCTCGAAGGGTATTTTTTGGTCCACAATTTTTCTGATAGGGAAAAGATTATTTTTTCACTCCTCAACGTCGTCCCCCATGTTAAGGACTAGTGGGATACATACTATGAGCAAAGGGCCACAAAGAAATCTACAATATTTTTGGTTGCCCCCACCTGGGATTCCTTCAGGGATGCCATTAAAGAATTGTACTACCTTGTTGGAAGATACAAGGTAAAATACACAAGATGGACCACACTGCATCAAGAAAGGGACCAGACAATACCATATTTCACCAATATTTTCCATACTATGCACACCAAATTGTGTATAAAATACTCTGAACGACATCTCATGCTCAAATACCGTGACTATCTACACAGATACATTCAAATAGAAATAGATTTTATGGACATCACATCTATAGGTGTGGCTTATAGATATGCCATCAAGATCAAGAAAAAATTTAAGCAGAAGAGGCGAGAGTTTGGATATGCAAATTTCTCATAGCCGAAGTAGGGAAAAGGTGGTCCCAACCCAGCAAAAAAGGGACATAGAAAAGATTATTTCTCTTAATAAAACCATTCCAAGCTGCAACCCAAGAAGGGTAATGAGAAGTCGAAGAAGGACACGGGAAAGTGGTGTGAATAACATAAAATCCCTTGGCACAACACCAAAGATTGTCGCTCCAAGTAGTCACTGGTGGACGAGCTGAAAGCTTTCGAGTCAAAGGAAAATTATGACTCCAAATAAAATCCATAAAGTGGGAAGTGGATCATCGATGCCAAACATAGTGCCACTGTCGCTACCACAAAATTCTAGCCAAGCGAACCAGAGGAACCAGAGGAAGGGGAACGCCTCTTTCACTCACATATGTGGTTAAAGGGGACTCCGCTACATTTCATTGTCGATAGCGGCAGTTAGAAGAACATGATCTCAACAGAGGTTGTCAAGTGGCTAGACCTACTGATAACACCGCACCCACAACCTTACACCATCGGCTGGCTTCGCCAAAGACGAGATCTCTTCGTCAACCAACAATGTCGTCTTCCCTACAACATCAAGCCCTTCAAAGACGAGGTATTATGAGATATTTCTCCCCTTGAAGTTTGTGATGTTCTTTTAGGCTAACCATATTTGTGGAAATGACATGCTGTGTATGAGTCTAGACCCCACAATGTTATTATTACTTTGGGTAGATAATTGTACATGATACTAGAGGTAGCGCCTCCTACTGATATTTCTTTAATCTCTGCTAAGAAATGTAGTAAGGTCATTTAACATACCGGGAAGTTCATCTTCATTGTGATCCGTGCTCGCAGTAAGAAGAAGGTCTCTACCACATACGTGACCTCTACATTGAGCCTATCTTTGTAGCAGAATCAAGTGGAAGGGATCGTGGAAGAATACAGATACATCTTCTCCTCACCCACTGGGGTACCGACGCACTACCAAGTCAAGCATCCAATTGATCTAACCCCCAGTGCACCGCTACCTAATGGACCAGTCTATCATTGCTCGCTGATGGAAAATGAAGAAATCAAGCACCATATCCAAGATTTTATTCAAAAGGGGCACATCCAACCCAACTCCTCCCCTTGCGGAAGCCTGATTGTGCTGGTGTAGAAGAAAGACGGGAACTGGCGGCTCTCCATTGATTATAGAGTATTAAAAGAAATCAGAGTCAGGAACTAGTACCTGATTCCTCGAATTGATGACCTTCTTGAACAACTCAAGGGGGGAAAGTTCTTCAACAAGATTGACCTAAAATCTGGCTGCCACTAGGTTCCCATCGAACCAACTGATGTATGGAAAACAAATTTCAAATCTAAAGAAGGCCTCTTCGAATGGCTGGTAGTGTCTTTTGGCTTAACAAATGCACCAATAAATTTCATGAGATTGATGGATGATGTATTGAGACCATTCACCAACTCATTTGTGGTGGTATATTTGGATGACATCCTCATCTTCAGTGGAACTTGGGAGGAGCACATGCAACACATTCAACAGGTTTTGGGCACTCTCTGTTAGCACAAGCTATATGCCAACTTGGAAAAATTATCCTTTGACATGAATAGGGTTCAATACTTGGGATACATTGTTGATGATCATGGGGTACATGTGGATCTAGCTAAGATCCAAGTCATTTGTGACTGACCATCCTCGACCACACTAATCGAGATTCGAAGCTTCTTGGGACTTGCCAACTTCTTACGAAGGTTCGTGTTGAGATTCTCCCATATTGCATGGGCCATAAGCCAAGTAACCAAGGGCGGTGGAAACACAAATTTTGCATGGGGGAAGGCACAACAACAAGCATTTGATGATCTGAATCATCACTTGTGCTCAGCTCCAGTACTCTCCTTACCCGATCTGCAAAAACCATTTTATATTGAGATTGATGCCTCCGACTATGATGTAGGCGTATTTCTCACTCAACACAGTCATCCAGTAGCATACCATAGTGAGACACTCTTAGATACTGTCCAGAAATACCCCACCTATGACAAAGAAATTTATTCCATTGTGCAAACATGTCGTCAATGGAAACATTACATTCTTGGAAATGAGACAATCATTCACACTTATAACAAACCTCTCCAGTTCATACAGACACATGAGAATTTGCAGAACGACCACCATCAAAAGTGGTCCACATACCTATATCATTTCCATCTCAACATCAAGTATAAAATAGGGAGAACAAATCGTGTTGCTGACTGCCTTAGTCACCCTCACGTTGTTGCACTCACCACCATGTTCCATTCTTGTGGGCATGAGGCATCTAAGTGGCCCCAAATTTATCAGCATGACCCTGACTTCTCCACCAACTATTAGCCCTTGGGTATAGTTGTGAATGCCACCGATTTTCACATCCAGGATGGACTGTTATGCCATCTAGGACACCTCTCTGTTCCCACAAGAGAGCATGCAAAGCTGATTTGGGAGGCTCATTACAGTCAGATGGCAGGCCATTTTTGCATGGAGAAAATTGTGTTTGTTTTACAGAAACATTTTTATTGGCCAAAACTTTGACAATATGTCAACAAGTATATCATATCTTGCACTTCCTCTGCCATTGCCAAGCCATCCATCAATAATTAAGGTTTATAAACCCTTATTCATACTCCCGAGAGGCCTTTGGAATCCATATCGATGGTTTACATGTATGGACTTCCGTCCACCAAGAACATAAATGATTGTGTATTTGTGGTAGTTGATCAGTTTTCGAACATGACCATTATCACAACCTGCAAGAAGAGTATCACAGCGACAGATACTGCCAAGATATTCTTCGAACGGGTGTGGGTCCATTTTGAGATACCACATACCATTACCTCAGATCGAGACAACATTTTCCTCAACACATTTTGGGCGAGTCTCTGGTCACTATTGGACACCAAGCTCACTAAATCCATCGTTTTCCACTCCCAAACTGATGTCCAAACAGAGGTCGACAATCAAATGATTGTGCACATCCTATGAATGTACAACTCTAAGCATCTGCGTACATGGGATGAGAGTCTTCCCTGTGTTTAGCACAACTACAACAGGGCTCTCCATAGATCCACCGACCATAGCCTGTTTCAGGTGGGGCTGAGATTCCAACCCTTGGGTCCTATTGATGTTTCACTACCTCTTTCAATCACACATGTAGAATATTCCCATGTTCAATCTAAGGCTGACAAAGCCACCAAATTCATTGAGAGGATTCAACACATCTGCCAACAGGGTCATGAGATTTTGTAGAAATCCAATGATAAGTACAAGCAGTGCCATGATCAACACCAGGTACCGCACAAGTTTCAATTGGGAGACAAGGTCTGGTTACATTTGCAGAAAGACAGCCTTACAGAGCCCCATTAGAAGCTCCTCCCACTTCGCTATGGGCCTTACACTATCACTAAGGATCTGGGTAGCAATTCTTTTGAGCTCAACACTCCACCCTTCCTTAGCTTTCACCCAGTGTTCAATATGGACCTCCTTCGACCATATTTTCCACCATTATTGGAAACCTTGGAGATTGTAGAACAGTTGAAACCAACATATCTCAACCTTTACTGCATGGAACATACTTCCACTGATCCGATAGTGGACACACAGGTCAAGGGCACTCGCCATCAGAGGATCCAACTTTATCGGGTTGTCAAGGCAGGGAAGCTCCTCCACCAAGGTAAGTGGCTCACCCATGGCCAAATTCAATAGAAGTTTCCTCACTTGATGGGGGAAATCAGTGCAATGGAAAATATTTCTTTCTAAGGGGGGAGAACTAATCTAGGTGGATATTGGTGGTCACCTACCTATTCCAACTGGCTCATCTTGACAGTTTTTAGTTTAGCACGTTTCTCTGTAATGATGAAATTTATTTGTAATTGTGGGTTCTGCACTTCCGGGGATATACTGAATCCCTACACAACATCCAAGTGCATATTTGTGGCTGCCCACCTATTCCAACTGGCTTATTTTTGAAGTTTTCATATCGGTACATCTTTATGTACTTCCAGTGTCATTTTGAGGCCCTAAACAATGTTTTTTTTGGCTTTCCATAGTCAAACTATAGACAAAGTCAAATTTCAATGGAATAATGTGTATTTCTCGAAAATACCTTTCCAACGGGCCATCACACGCCTAAAATAGAGGTCGTATGCAAAATTTACAACCCCGAGAAGTTGAGGTACCAACTTACCCATCGGGGCCCACATAAATTTTGGTGTTTCATCTCCTAGGGTTAGGTTTTTGGATGTCTAGTGTTTTGGAATTCATGAGTAATGTTAAAAAGGCCTCTGGAGCCTCATTGTAATTATTTTTCTCAGACGGATGCATGTATTAGCCACATCTCTTCTCAGAGATAACTACCACCATTCGAGCAAGTCGTTTCATTCTACAATTTTAGAGTTTCAACCTATTTTATTTATTCAATAGAAGTTATTGTTCACTGGATATCTATTGTTGTTCTCTGTATATCTATGTTATGGTATTCAATCTGATATTCATTTCGTTCTTCTCATAATCCAGATTAATGCGCCCTTGGCATAATTGTTTAAAACGTTTGAACATTATATAGTGGGTCGCGGGGTCAAACCCCGTTGACCACACTATATATAACATTTTTCTATAACCATATGCGCTGGTTGTTATATATTTTCAGAGTTATATATATGACATGTGGATATATATGCGATGACATATAGTTATATCCCCATGAATATAGGGACTTTATTACATGGAGTTCTGATAGACCATGGACAGGGGGCTTAGGCCCTCTGCCCTTTTCCGCCAACTATTACAATACACAAACTTAAATTTATGTGGTGTCATATATGGTTAAGGAACAATGTGATGGTGTAACGGTTATGTCGTTGGTTTGGTGTGTGGGAGACCCGGTTTTGATCCTCCAGACTCCAACCATACGTGAGGAGTTTTTGTGTGATGGTAGCATGTTGGTTTAACACTGATAGACCAACATTTGACTTGGCTTCATTAGTAGCTGAGATGGACTATCTCCAAGTCAAAGAGGGAGATGAGAATGAGTGTTGAGACTAGAGTTCGTATTTGGAGATTTCTTAAAGCTAGAATCAGTGAGAATATTGTTGCATGGAGATAGAACCAGAGGCAAAGCCATAGCCAAGGACTAGAGCATGTAGCTAGAGCCACGAGCCAGAACTAGAGCCAAAGTTAGAGTTGTAGCTAGGAGCCAGCATCATAGCCACATTCCAAAGAAGTAAATAACATTGATCCAGATTGGTTTCCTAGAGATTTGGGAGACCAAAACGCCTCTCAATGGGGAGGTGTGATTCAAAATGGATCTGGATTGAAGAGTGGATAAGATTCAATACCTGCAAAACAAATGGATAATCAAAATGCATGATGTGAGCCATGTAAAATAATACAAGTTTATATGGAATAAGCCAAATAATGATATAACTAAAAACTTAAATAAAATAATTAAAATCACCAGGATCTTCATGCTAGCTCATACTCAAGGGGATTTTGGGCAAGGAGGAGAGCATTGTAAACTTGCACCAAAGAAAGAATATATTGAACACCATTCTACTAGTTTTCCCAATTGACTTCGAAGGTAAAAATCTTGTTTCAATTAATTGTTTTTCCTATATGTGTGATGAGTATTTAGTTTAAATCCTCCATGTTTAGTTTCACTTGGTCTTCTTTAAAGGGCTACTCTGTATATCAATTAAGTGGGTGAGGAAGTTATTGTTGTGTATTGTTTTATTTATTGTGTGTGTGGTTTTTCCTTTAAAGCATGTTGGTTTAAAGGTTATTACCGATCCAATAGATATTTATCCTCAGTGTTGATCGAATCGGGGAAGGGAAATCTACGACCGTTTTTCTGAAGTTGTTAGAAAACTTTCCAAACATAATTTTCTCGGAGTCCCTCTCTCTTTGGGGTGAATTTTTAGTGTTTGGATGATGTATTGGAGTGCACATGCACCATTTTCTTCTCTTGGATAGGTGAAACCATCAGAGAGTCGAATCTCCTTATTTTTTGTGCGTTCTAATGATTGTTCGGAATCCATTTACTTCTTGGCCGAATCTATTTGTTACTAGGAGTTCCACACAACGTTCTCTTGCTGCATATAGAGCCCACGCCCTAAAATCTCCCTTGGACATTCCACAAATCGTTTGAATGCTACCAACATTTCCCACGACGTCGTTTTGTAGTCTCCCAATGCTCACGACCTTACCCTAGCTATTGGACATACCACTCATTGCTTGTTGGCTATCTAACTTGTTCATGGCCTAAATTTCTCCTATGGGTATCTAATAAACTAGTGGGAGATTTATCTTGCTTCCCACGATTTGGGTCTATTGTGTAACAACGTACAAGACTCGTCCTCCAGTTTTTTAACGTGCCTACTACCAAAATTCTAGCATTCAAGGGAACCCAAGCTAGTTTACTTGCTGTTACATTGCTTGTGAACTAACCCTAGCGACCACAGAGGCGAAAATTTGTCTTATCTGTTGGTTGTAATGTAAACGCTTTAACCCTTGCTCCTCCACGCACCAAATTTTGTCCTCTTGCTTCCAAATTCATTGTGAAAACCATAGCATGAGGAGAGTTCATCTCCAAATTCGGTTTTGCTGTCCAAATGTGTTTCATTGTCCCAACACAGCCTTGAAACCCTAGCTTGAGTAGAGAATATCCGACGTGTGTCTCGGTTGGAGATAATGCCCCTGAACATACCTACGCCATTTGTAATTGCTGCACATTCTCATGCTCTCAACCTCATACCAGGATGCTCCGAGAAATCTCCAGTGAGCCAGTTACGTTACCCTCGCCTCTTCTCCACTTAACCAGAGGCTAATCATTGAATGGGTGTCCTTCAATGGCACTGGCGATATTCTCCTTTGCCATTCATCTCTCTTTTTCACATACGTCGTACGACTGTTCTAGACGTTGAACCCTAAGATAGCCATGTGATATTACTTCTCGTCAGGGAATCTGAGAGGTGGACTGATAACTGGTGCAGGGAACCAATTGAAGGTGTATGCACAAGAATACTTCGGTAGGTTATCCCCAAGTGTGTCAATGCTCCTATCTACGAGATAGCAACAATCATATGAGAGGTTCAATTACAAGGTGTTTTGCATATTGGACCCAAGATACAATTGGTTGTTATATTTTCTATTGGTTGTTGGGTACAAGTTGCAAGTCAAAAAGAAGGCTTAGTAGACAAGAGGAGAGGGATTTGTAGAAGGCATAAGAAAACCAAGGACTAGTGACCTTCCTTAGAACAAAGAACTCTATGCCAAACTCAGAGATAAGATTGAGATTCAAACAAGAAAGATAATTTTGCACACGTATCCTAGTGGACTATAAAGCCCTTGATTAGAGATGAGAAACCCACTCAATGGCTAGACTATCCATTGGGTCAATAGGGAATAAAGATTATGAAACTGTCTAACAACAACCAAAGGAGGATGTGGAGATGGTAAGTGTGGACTAAAATTCGACAACCCACATGTAGTAGGAAAATATTATAGACAATTTGGCTTCATATAGTATTTTAATGTATGTTTGTTACTAGGTTTTTTTTGCCACTCTAAGTAGATTTCAATTTTTTTTGAAGGAATGTTATATAGCATTAGAATGTCAAATCCAAACTCTATATATACTTCAAACATTTTTTTCCCTTTAACTGTATTTTAATGTTGTATAATGTAGCTTCAACACACACACATATATATATATATATATATATATATATATATATATTGCATTTGCATATGACTTTATTTTATAAATAATTTTAGGTCCTTCTTTCTATACACTTTAGGAGTTTAATACCATTTGGCCAACTTGTGAGAAGATTAAGCTTTTTTGAAAACATTTTTGGTTGGCTAGAATTCCATTTTACATTTTTTTATTTGAAGAGTGAAAGACACTTTTCCTTAGAATAAGCATTTCTAACATAGTTGAAGAAGGTTCAAATTTAGTTTTTCTTGTCCATTTCATTGAATTCTTGGCAATGGAAGTTTAGTTGATTTTTTTGCAATGTTTTTTTCATTGTAGTTTGTGTACTACTTGTCCTTTACAGGGATGTTGTGACACTTTTGGTTAAAAGGAAAACCTTATAATTACTTACTTGTTCCATTTTTTTTATAGTCTAAAAACATTTTGTTTTCGATATGTAATGAGTAAATTTTATTCTTTTATAATTTATAGGATATTTCGTCTCAATTCACACTCTTGTATGATGTGTGTAAGTGTGTTTCATGTGAAGAGCAATGTTTCCCCAAAACTAAGACATTATGTAGTATTATGGAAATTGATTTTGTTGTGAGGGATTATGTTCATTGAGTGTAAGTATAATGTCTTATTTTTTTTATCTAATATTTAACATTTAGAGAGGTGGCATGCATAGGACTTGAAAATCCAAATACCACATCTCATGAACAAAATGAATAAATTGCATGTATTTGTGTTGTTATGAAAGACTTTATAGTTCCTACTTTTACACTTATGTTGCAATAATTTGCATCATGACATGCGCTTCAAAGAAAATCAACCAAAATTATTGCAAGGTTTCCAAAGTTTTATTTTGGTTTATTTTATGTGGGGAAATGGTAAATACTATTTTACTAATTTTCCTATTTGCTTTAATTGGTGGAGGTACAATGGATATATGATTTTCTTGGGGGATTGGTGGCTATTTGCAAATCCTTGAAATTCTAAGGGAGGAGGGGACTAAAGATTCCATAATTCATGTGTAGTTAGTGGGTGATACAATGTGTTTATTATTACAACATGCACAATAGATGAAGGATTGGGCAATGTTTGTGTCTAAATTGTTTTTGTTATTCACACAATATCTTTGTTTATCTTGTTAGGATCAATATACACCAACAATATTTACAATCTTATAATGAGAATGTTTTGGAATCATTGCATCAAGGAGCCCTCAAAAAAATGTATTAATTGTTGTAGATCTTAGTGAAACCTCTGTTTCCCAGCCAGAGGAAATATAGGTAGCAGCTAGAGAGGCGGGATATGATCCAATTTAAGATCCGAAGTGGGTTTATGATATCAAAATAAACCATAAAGAGTGTAGGGGAAAAAAAGGAATCTAATCGGTTTGAAACTAAGTGCATAATGCTCTAACTGCAACATCCCTAAATTCTATAGAAGAGTACTAAGCATAAATGCATTAAATCCCGATTTGGCTTAATAAAAAAGAGAGTTTGGGACTCAGATGGATCAGTGGCCTACTGGAATTAAACTGTGTGAGTATTTTTTAAACGATCGATGCTTAGAGTGGACACTCCACCCATCTTTAGGTTCAATATAAGCTAAATGATCTCTTAGATTCTCTTGACCCTAAAGATGGGTGAGGTTTCCACTCAAAATGTTGGTCGTTTAAAAAATAATCACACAGTTTAATTCCAGAAAGCTCTACAAAAATGACGACGAACTGTAAAAAAATGCACTCATAAAATGTATTTAAGTAAAATTCACTATGTGTTAGGTCATATGTGCAACCTAAACCCAATCAAAACAAACGAAACTTCTCCACACACCTTCAAATAATGAAGAGATGGACCAGGAATAAGCTCCATAAACCCAAAGATATGAACCATAACTATAATATCTAAGAGAGTGTAGGACTATAGTAACATAAATGTGTCATCCAAAAGATATGATAGGAGAGAAAATAATTTTACATTTATAAATCAGGGTTATGATGTGTTTCAGTTTCCAAAGGTTATTCAACACTATCGACAACCATGCATCGTAACATTTAATAACAAAGGGATCAATGAACTCTACATGATGATGCAACTCAAATGGGGTCAATCCATTATTGGGGTAACACATTAAGAAGATGGTCAAAATTGAATGTGGACCATCTAATAATCCATAAATTATGGAAATGGGTTGAGTATAACATTAGTGAGGAAACTATAAGGAACAAAGAGACTTTAAAAGTGGCCAAAAGGATTAGGAAAAAATGCCACAGTTCTAGAAAACGTGAAATTGAATCCTAAATGAGAGAAAACTCCTCCAAAATTATTTGTAAAAAAGCGTGAAAATGAATTCTGAAGGAGAGAAAACTCCTCCAAAATTATTTGTAATGTATATTATAGTGTAATCAATACACATATATGTATATAATTGTCCTTGATTCAATTTTCATAATTATGTGACAAAGTCTAACTTTAGCTATTATAGAGACTAATATATGAAAGACATTATTACAATCATTTAAGACACTCACATGTGTATATGTTTGTTTGATATTCTTTCCTTCCAATTTTAGTGGAATATATTTTCTCATTTCTTAAGAGTTGTGTAAATCATCATAAGTCTTGTACTTTCGAGTCATGCTCCCCATCAATATTTACATTTACTGTATTCCACATATGTATATAATTGTCCTTGATTCAATTTTCATAATTATGTGACAAAGTCTAACTTTAGCTATTATAGAAACTAATATATGAAAGACATTATTACAATCATTTAAGACACTCACATGTGTATATATTTGTTTGATATTCTTTCCTTCCAATTTTAGTGGAACATATTTTCTCATTTCTTAAGAATTGTGTAAATCATCATAAGTCTTGTACTTTCGAGTCATGCTCCCCATCAATATTTACTGTATTCCACATTTCTTGAGTGTTTGATAATTTGGAGTGTTACATTATGTTGATTTCATAAATCAAAAAGGAGAAAAAAGGTTGCGGGACTTATTTATGTAAGGGACCATACATGACAAGAGGTTTTATTAGCAAACATTTAGAAGATCATTACTTCAAAACACATATTTTCCTAAATGAACCCCTTAGGTACATGTACATGGAAACTCCCTTTGGTTGGCTTATGTGAAAAAAAGTCATTCTTAAATTTTGAATGGATTTAGGTTAATAAGGGATGTACTTGATAAACTCGAATAAGAACGAGAGGTTTTGATAAGGGAGGTAGAGGCCAAATTAATAGAATCCATGCAAATTTATTCAAATCAAAGATTTATTTGATGTAGGAAAATTGAATATGTCCATGCCTTTTTTACAAATTGACAAAAAGGTGTGATGAATAATAATCCTTTAAACACCAAATAAAGAAGTTAAGAGACCTAATGACAAGTTGTCTTTAGTTCTAGTATGGCCTTTTCAAAGGAGCTAAAGTGAAAAGATACACTCACCACTTTCGACGCCAATTCTTAAATATGTCCATGTATTTTTTACAATTTGAAAAAAATTATAATGAACGATAATCCTTTAAAAACAAAATAAATAAGTTAAGAGACCTAATGACAACTTGTCTTCTTATATGTACTTCAGTTTGGCTTTTTCAAAGGATCTAAAGTGAAAATTTGAACTCACCACTCTCAACACCAATCTTTTATAAAGATCTTTCTCTATTAATACTTATCTATCGCCCAAAATGTGTGATGTAAATTTGAAATGTATTTTCCTGGAAATATGCAAGACCAAGAGAAGACAATGCATTAACAACTAGCCCACAAGATCTTTTATTGCAAAACGTAAAAGAATGGTGAATCTTAAGAGCTCTTTTTGTTTTATATATATATATATATATATATATATATATTCCAATGGAAAAAGCAGTTTCAATAATATTCATTAGAATCAAAAGAAACATTCTAGTATAAAATATGACAACTAGAGTCAATAACCATGAATTCTACTGTCAAATATTGTTTAAAAAAATCACCACCTACAATATTATATCAAAAAGTTTTAACCTTGTCTATCATAAATTGTTCACAAAAACTACTAAGATTGGAATATATATAAAATATAAAAGTTGGTTACATAATCTTCCAAACCAAAGAGAAAAAAACTAACTCTAGAAATCAGAAAATGAAAAATGATCCACAGTTGATGACTGAATCATCAAGGATTTTTTCAATGAACCTCCTCCCAGTCTGCTTTTCCAGTGCTAACTTGGAAAGGGAGTTTGCCAACGAGTTGAAAATCTTGTGAACATGAAAGCATTGAATCCATCTAAAAACATGCTTGAGATCCAAAATATTCCTCTTCCAAAACTATAAAGAGAGAACATTCAAGTTGTATTTTTCATCAAACCAGTCCAAAATGACCTTTGAATCACCAACCACCATCAAATCATATATCTATAGTCTTAGATTAAAGTGAAGCAGGCCCCATAAACCAATCAACTCAAATTTAATATTTGTACCAATACCAATGGCAAGATGGATATTAAAGAAGTGTGAGTTGCTCAATTTCAAAACTATACCAACACCACAAGAACCATTGGTTGCGGCTCCGTCAAAGAATCCTACAGGCTTATGTCCAAAATAGACCAGATTCATAATGTAATCAAACTTCTCTCTTTCATCTGAAAAATGAGTCTCTTTAATATCCATAACGATCCTCAAACAAATTCCATCATCATGTTGTGACAGAATTTTCAAACATGATCTTATCTCTATATCTCCAAATTCCCCAAAGAAATAAAAAAGGAACCATCCTGTGTCGAGGATAAACTACAAACCACGACTTCAAATTATCTACCAAAGGTTGTAAAATCCAAAAAACATGGAGCTTCAACTGAGAACAAACTTCCTTTCAAATGTACTGTGAAACCTGACAGTCTAGATGTTGAGTGGTTTCATCACTTCTCAAGCATAAATGACACACAAAAAGACCAATACCTCCTCGAAGCCTATAATTCTCTCCTGTGAGGATGCGGTCATGAAGGCTTATCCAGAGAAATAATATGATTTTTACAAGAATCTGAATTTTCCAGATAGCACTGAACCACCATTCAGGCTCCTCCTTCACATGATGTTCTAGTGAAGATTCATAGGCAGACTTAACAACGACAACACCTGAAGCTTTATTCAAATTCCACGATATAGTATTTGCTTCATTGCTTAGAGAAACACCATTACATATGAGCATTAATATATATGAATCCCATTTTGAAGCTATGTCGCCTTCCAGACCCAAATCACTGTGATTTAACCAGTCGTGGGATCCCGAAGAATTATACACACACACCACACACACACACACACACATATAAGTTGTGACTACATAAGAAAGTTATGAAGTTGCACTTGGTTTCCACAAGGAAAGGGATTGGGCTATTATATAAGAGCAATTCTTTCTATAAACCTTTGGTGGAAATTAAAAGAAAATATTTAAGCTCATAGTGAAGTGACTAACTCTTATTTCTATTAAAACTATTATTCATGGTATTCAAGAAACAATGCACTACTTGATAAATTCATGATTAGTCGAAAAATAATGAGAATAAACTGATAAAACATTACTCATTAGTATTATTAGAGATCTCTAAGCCAAAAAATTCAAGTTATTCACTAACTATTCTATAAAATTTCTTCCAATGGTTATGACATTTTGCTTAGCTTGAGTAATTCCTTTGAAATTAAACCTCTCAAATATTTAAGAAATAATAATCATCGTTCAAGGAGTAGGGTTGAAGCATTGAATTTTTTTATCTAACCTCATCACTATTAATCATGTATTTAAATTTAATGTCCTTTGTTTAGTTTGATTAATCAAAAGAATGATTGCAATTTATAACCTGAGTGGGTCTAATGGTTAATAATGTGTGTTTCCTCCTAAGAGGTCACAAGTTCAAATCCAAAGGGGGGTAGGGTATGTATACCTCTGTAGACTTTAGCAATCAAATCGTTGTGCGAAGGTGGTTCCTTGTGCCACAAACAACGTGATCTCATACACCAATTTGGTGTATGTCTTGGTCGTGACCTTAAAATCAGATTATTATTATTATTATTAGATTTAATTACATTTTATTTAAATAATGTAATGATGGTGTCAATGCATAAAAGAGAATAAATGAAATGAATTTATCACTTAGATTCAATATTTATTCTTACATTTTGTCCACCATGAATTATATCATATTTGTAGTGGTTTGATTTACAATGAAAGGGTTTGTATTTCCATTATGGAGGAGAGTTGCAACTTTGCAAAGGCTCTATATTGAAGTTTTGATGTTTGTAAAGTAGTTAGGGGTGGTCTTAGTAGTACCATCATAGATCCATCTTAACTTTGAATTTATTAAGTCATCAGAGGGATCAAATCCCTTGAGGTGAAAATATTTCCTCAAGCTTTTCACTCTAAGAAAAGGTTTGCACCTCAAGGAATTTGATTTGTTTATGTGTTTGATATATATGGAGTTAAGATAGATCTTGAATGATTTTTATTCAAACATAGTGTTATAAGTGATATTTCATTTCATGCATCAATAAATGTATCCAATGTTGCATTATGTAGTTGTTGGTTCATTATTTATTCCTATTTAAGCCTCCCAACATTGCAACATCACATTGGATTCCACTATTCATGGAACACAGATTTACATAATCAATTTACATAATTGTTAATATATATATTTTTATTTTAATTGTCAATTGGGGGAAACCTCTGTACTTCCCCTCATTTTGAGGATGGTACCCAGGGTAAACCCTAGATTGTTCAATGGTCAACAATAGGGCTTGAAGCTTGTTATTGCACAGTTTGTAGCTAGGTCAAAGGCTAGATGATAAAGGCCAAACTGGCATAAAAAGAACCTACCCCACCCAATGTCACCACAACGGGGAGGTTCTTTCTATTCAGGGAGGTTAGCCCAGGGGAGACGTCCCCGGTAACCCAGGGTTTTGAAGAGGCAAAGGTATGAAGGTCAAAGTGAAAGTCCCTCTCCACAGGTTACCACCAAAATCATATAGTACGGCTAATCAACTAATAATGAAGTATAGTCCCAGATGAGAACACCTGCCCGGAACAAAGAAACAATAGAAAAATATATGCAGGCTATAATTCAAAGGGTTAGTACTTCATACAACTATCTGATATCAATATATTAGCAATTATGACAATAGATATTGACGAGATCAATGTTTATCAATAAAGGCAATGGAACAATATTAATTCATCAATAAATATTGAGATGATGCAGCAAACAATGTATCCAATCAGTCTCTTACTCAATAAATACTCCAAAGCACCATCTAATTGCTTATAAAGACAAAATGTTGCGTCAAGATGGAATAACCAAGAATGACATCAACCTTATTAGGGTTTCAGTTTATAGGAGTTTGAAAGTTTGTTTGACCACCATCACTTCAACGTTGGAGACCTGAGATCAATGCCTAAGGGTATATAGAGTCAAAATGAGAGAGGACGCAAGGGTTGAAGGGAAAAGGCTAAGGACTAGAGGGAAGGGTTCTGAAGTGTTGCAATGGAAAGGCTCCAGAAACAAAACCCTAGGGGAAAGAGGCTCACTCCGGTGTTTCTTAAGCAAGGCCTCGTGCTCTTTCCTCCTTCCTTAGGTTAAACTTGGCAAAATGACTAGCATAAAAGATAAGTCAAGACAAGAGAGTGAGGTTAGGGAGAGTGTTGCAATGGCAAGGCCCTATCACCAAACCCTAGAATTAGGACGACCCTAGGTGTAGATAACCTAGGCCTGGGACGTCTCCTCCTTCTTGGATTTTAAAAGGTACGGCTAGAACAGGGGAAGAAGTAACAAGAGTGTAGCAATGGCTAGGCTCTTCCTTCCTTCTTCAATGGCTGGATATTTCTCTTTTAGGGGACATGAAACAAGGACCTACTTGTGTGCTTGTCACCTAGGGTTTTAAATCAACACAGTTTATAAATAAATGCAAGAATATAAGACTACTTCCATTAAATTAAGAAGTTTTGCAGAAAAAACACTTACATATCATGATGAAATAACATTGCAAACCCTAGTTGTAAACCTTCCTTCAAGAGAAATGCCAAATATGCCAAGAAAATCCTTCCTTCAACAAGTGTGCCTCACTCAAAAGATGAAATACCCAAGTAGGGTGCAAAAATCAGATCTCACTAGGAGAGTGAGTTGTGTGTTATGTTAAAATGAGGATAAAACTCCTCAATATATATTGTATCATGACCTCTAATTAAATTTAGGTCATTATAAATAGTCGACAACGCTTTAAACAAAGATCATACTGTTTTTACATTAAATTTTCCTTTAAAACCCTAAATGAGAAAAAAGTGAGACGTCAAGCCCTCCTAAGGGAGACATTAGGCCCTTTTGGGGCCAGTGCAACATCTGGAAGCCAAACGTTAGCCCTCATTGGGCTCTTCTAAGATTCCACACGTGCCAACAAACCTGTCCATCTACCATACGCTCATGATGATGTCATAATCCTCCTGGTGACTTCCTGGATCATCTGGGGCCAACGTTTCACTGCAAGTGGGTCAATCCCCTTAGGCCTGGCTCAACCAAAGTGTTCCTGATAGAACATTTTCTTCTTCTCTGGTGAAAAACCTCGGTCAAATATTGTCCTGTCTCTGCCCCTCTAATGGGGTCTCAACAACCATCTGATGGGCTCTTCAGCCCCATGGAGGTCCGAACTAATCTTCTACCCATGTGTACCGGTCCAAGTGGTACCTGTCCGTCAGGCGTGGTCCTGCACATTGAAAACTTCGCCCTCCATGGGCTCATTAGTCACGGGGATCATAGCAATGCCAATCACATTTAGTATTATCAAACATATGCATGAAAACCTTGATATATCATTCAACAACTCAAAGGCGTTACAAAATCCTACAATACAAATCTGAGGAAAATGAGCAATGACAACCTATTGGGCTAGTATCCATAAGAAAAGGAAAGTTTCCCAAGTGTTTTCATCCAAGCCATGTAAATGATGTGGTGTGGCAAAGGGATGTCCAGACATAGGGTAGAGTGAGAGGTAGGGATGCATGGTTTTACCTGTGGGTGCCTTTGTAGAAGGCGAGTTGTACCTGTCATGGATTCAATTTTTTCCAAGCCCCTTTTTGCCTTTTATTCTTTTCTTCATTTTTCTTTTTGTTCTTTTTATTCTTTTTATCCAAGGACTAATCAGAGGACACTGCCTTGGCATGGTGACCAGAGCTGATAGTGTTATCCACAAGTACTTTCATAGAAATGATAAGGCTAGCTCGTGATGAGACCCCCTTTCCCTTGGCCATGCAACCAAAGGTCACTACCCTAGCGTGGTAACCAGATGATGGCAATTTCATGCTGCTAGGTACCCATGAACATAATAGGTTGGCTCGTGATGAGACCCCCTATCGTCTTAATTAGGTCTTGTTTGTTTATTTTTCTTGGGTCCCTCTTGTTTCTTGCTGAGAGGCCTTTTATTGCCTTCTCTGGGATCCCTAGGCAAAGCATCTCAAGGTTTTATTTCTAGGCTTTTATCTTTTACCAGCTGCTTTTACCTTCTGGGCCTTTAGCCCCTTCTTCCCACGAGATAAGGTGCAACCCTACAAACAGGTCATCCTAATGCCCAGACAAGGGGAATGGGATAGATGAGCGGGAGATCAGATGAAAAAGGTGATAGTATGATGGGAGCAGACGATGGCTCTTCAGAAATCCCCCAGTGGCAAACCAAAACCTATGGGTACAGGCTTGCTAGGGCACCCAGTCAATCTCCCCAAGCATGGTCAAGTGGGATAATGTAAAATCCAAGCAATCGTTAGAAATAAAGGGATTAGATGCATACATTCAAAGATTATAATGATCAAAAGTGACACATACCATGATACTTGGACCAATTACCTCATGGAGCAAGAGCCTTCTCCGATACAAGACCAGGCCAATGGTGATGGATGTTGTTGCTGATAAGACAAATCTGATGAGAGAAGAGAAGGATGGGCCCTCCAGGGCCATGCTCAGGTCAATCCTACTCTCGGTACTCCATGTCTAGGACCCGTGGGCCTCGAGACATGATCTCTTGGTTATCCCTAAAAATCAGGGATAACATCTGGCTCCAACTCGGGGACATGTTCTCACCGTAGAGCGTATGAGAACCTCAAGATCTCTGGCATAACCTTCAGACCTTCTCAACTCGATAGGGGCATCAGTAATAAAAATGGGGTGGTAATGCCACCCCAACATACATAGATATATATATGTTGAAAGTAAAACAATCAATAATGCAAGTGTAGAAAGAAAACTAACATGAAATGCAAATGGTATAATACACAAAAAATGCCTACCTACCTATACTTACCTGTGAGGATCAGGTTCCCCCACCTTGGTGGGGTTTAAGGAGGTTCCCACTAATAGGTAATGGGCACCTTCTTCCTTCTAAAGTGGACAAGTAGTAAGAATTATCAACTGATTCCATTCCGACTTTGAAGGGTCTGAGCCATGACTGCGTGCTTCCTTTTACATTAGTTGGCTCTCCTTTCTGGGTATCCCACATCCATACCATAACTCCCTCCTTATATTTTCTTACTTTGTATTTTGTCGTTCCCTGAACAACCCTGGTGTATTGTACTGAGGAAGGTGGGTGGGCTTCTACTGTAAAGACTTCTTGCTGAGATCGGCGGATTTGTACATCATCTTCAATCTTCTTTAATATCTTCACTGTCCCAACTTCTTTGTCCTTGAATTCATCTAGGAGTTTCTGGTAATACTCTTTTTTGGGCCACTCGATCTAATCAAAGTCTTCTTCTGTTGCAAAGGGAATGTCTTCTGGAGAATATTTCTGAAGAGTTTGTATCATCTCGTTCCACACTTTGTTATTATCAACGGGATGAATAATGTCTTGCACATGGTCCCTAGTTATTGGTACATTGAGTAGATGTCCTACCATTCCATTTTTTAAAGGTAAGATTAAAAAGGTGAGGTCCATATGAAGAGAGCCACCTATCATTGCACCAAACTTCCTAGATAGTAACATTCCCCATACATCCGGGACATCAACCACCACAATATCAATGTGGATTGTCTTCTCTGGATACTCCTTCAGGTGTACTTCAACATTTTCAACCACCCCATGTGTGGGTATTTCTTTATATTCGAAACTGCAAACAATCCTTTAAGGTCATGTGACCTTTAAACCCACTTGTTGCATGACTTTAAGTGACATCATGTTAGCACCAACACCTGTATCTAACATGCAATTGTTAATATTTTTGTTGTTCATTGTCAAAGTCATGAAGAAAGGAGAGTTTTCACCATATTGGACCCTGAAATGATCAGCTTGCAACATAATAGGGGGGTCCATAGGTTCATCTAATCCTGAAAAGAAAGTATCAAAGCATTCTTTTATGGATGGGATTTTAATTGCTTCCTTTAGGGGAACATTCACATGCATCTTTGATAATGCCCCTTCGAAGTCAAATTTTAGGTCAACTTTACCAGCTTTTGATGTTCTGGGAAGAAGTATCTCCATGGGTGGAGGCTTTGCCTGGTCAGTAGGAGGTTGTTTTGAATTATTCCTTCTATATACTTGCACTTCTTGTTTCTTTAGATTCTCTCGTGATTCCTCATCCAGGTTGTTTATTACTGCCATCCTTGTTGATCTGGCTGCTTCCTTCACGGCTTCCTGATGTTCTATATTTGTGATATTTATCTAAGGAAACTCCATGAAGCAATCCATGTTGTTGACTTGTTGATGACCAACGTTATAGGGGCACTCATGCTCCCAATGTGATTCACTGCATTCCAGGCACCAGGGATTTTCATCAACAATGTTCGTAGGGGATAAGGTATTAGGAACTTCATGTTCATTCTTTGGCTTGTAAAATTGGTTCCCTTTCTATAATTGTCCTTTGTACGGGGGCTTGGGTGCTTGGATCTGAGATTTTTCAAGTCTGACAATCTTTCTCATCATTTCTTCTTGATTCTTCATGATGTCATCCATGGAGGCTTGTAGCTTGTTGATACCGGTACATAGATCTGAAGTAGGCTCAACATTCTGTACTATTTTCTGCTTGGTGTCTATTCTCCCCCTTGGGTTAGCAAAAGGCTCAACTTTAGATGAAAGGAGGTTCCCTTCTATCTTGGTAGCGAGCTCTTGGGATTCTTGAATTGACTGCGGGTTTTTGTCTCTAAGAAGATACCCTAGTTGGCCATTGAAAAATCTGGTGTAAATATGGACAAGATAGTCATCTTTCGGGTGATGGCTTGTGGGAATTCTTTGTAGTAATGTCTCGAATCTGGTGTGAAACTCCCGAATGGACTCATTCTCATACTTAGCAAGGCTATTTAGTCATGTGAGAAGCATATTAGGGTCTTCTTTAATACTCCATCTTTTGAGAAAGGCCTCTTCAAGTCTATCCATGGTCTTGATGCTTCCGTCGGGAAGGCTTAGGTACCAGCGCCTTGAGGCATCATAAAGAGTAGTAGAAAACAACTTCATGATTAGGTCTTCAACATCGTCACTAATGGGGTGAAGCTGGAAGAAAGCCCAAAAGTTGCTCATATGTTCTTCAACACTGATTGCATTAGTACCGGTAAATTTAGGCAACCACTTTTCATACTTGGGTGGCATTTTCCTGGGGTAGCCAGGTATAGCTGTCATGTCTAACGCCCTGAAAAGGGTAGATGACCATTGTCTTTGATTGATAACTAGGTTCATAGTGTCGGTCTGAGAGCTAGACATGATTGTTAGAGGAAGTCTCTTTCCGAAAAGTGATTTGACAATGGGATAATTCAAGGGAGGCTTCCTTCTAAAAGACAAAGGAGGGTTATTGAATCTCCTTTTAGTTTGTGGAGTTGCCAGATAGTTTTCTTGAAACTATCAAAGAAACAAGGGGAAAACACCCTAGTGGAGTCGCCAGGTAATCTTGTAAGAAAAGGTTTTTGAGGCAAGGCTTACCAAATATTTTTCATTTGAGGAGAAATGACTCAGTGTTCCCCGGCAACAACGCCAAAATGTTATTGCACAGTTTGTATCTAGGTCAAAGGATAGATGATAAAGGCCAAACTGGCGTAATAGGAACCTACCCCACCCAATGTCACCACAATGGGGAGGTTCTTTCTATTCAGGGAGGTTATCCCAGGGGAGACGTCCCCGGTAACCTGGGGTTTTGAAGAGGCAAAGGTATGAAGGTCAAAGTGAAAGTCCCTCTCCACAGGTTACCACCAAAAGCAAATAGTACGGCTAATCAACCAATAATGAAGTATAGTCCCAGATGAGAACACCTGCCCAGAACAAAGCAACAATAGAACAATATATGCATGCTATAATTCAAAGGGTTAGTACTTCATACAACTATCTGATATCAATATATTAGCAATTATGACAATAGATATTGACGAGATCAATGCTTATCAATAATAGCAATGGAACAATATCAATTCATCAATAAATATTGAGATGATGCAGCAAACAATGTATCCAATCAGTCTCTTACTCAATAAATACTTCAAAGCACCATCTAATTGCTTATAAAGACAAAATGTTGCGTCGAGATGGAATAACCAAGAATGACGTCAGCCTTATTAGGGTTAGTTGTTAGTTAGGGTTTCAGTTTATAGGAGTTTGAAAGTTTGTTTGACCACTATCACTTCAACGTTGGAGACCTGAGATCAGTGCCTAAGGGTATATGGAGTCAAAATGAGGGAGGACACAAGGGTTGAAGGGAAAAGGCTAAGGAATAGAGGGAAGGGTTCTGAAGTGTTGCAATGGCAAGGCTTCAGAAACAAAACCCTAGGGGAAAGAGGCTCACTCTGGTGTTGCTTAAGCAAGGCCTTGTGCTCTTTCCTCCTTCCTTAGGTTAAACTTGGAAAAATGGCTAGCATAAAAGATAAGTCAAGACAAGAGAGTGAGGTGAGGGAGAGTGTTGCAATGGCAAGGCCCTATCACCAAACCCTAGAAGCAAGATGGCCCTAGGTGTAGATAACCTATGCCTGGGATGTCTCCTCCTTCTTGGCTTTTAAAAGGTACGGCTAACATGGGGGAAGAAGTAACAAGAGTGTAGCAATGGCTAGGCTCTTCCTTCCTTCTTCAATGGATGAATATTTCTCTTTTAGGGGACATGAAACAAGGGCCTACTTGTGTGCTTGTCACCTAGGGTTTTAAATCAACAAAGTTTATAAATAAATGAAAGAATATAAGACTAAAACCATTCAATTAAGAAGTTTTGCAAAAAAAACACTTACATATCATGATGAAATAGCATTGCAAACCCTAGTTGTAAACCTTCCTTCAAGAGAAATGCCAAATATGCCAAGAAAATCCTTCCTTGAACAAGTGTGCCTCACTCAAAAGATGAAATACCCAAGTAGGGCCCAAAAATCAGATCTCACTAGGAGAGTGAGTTGTGTGTTATGTTAAAATGAGGATAAAACTCCTCAATATATACTGTATCATGACCTTTAATTAAATTTAGGTCATAAAAATAGCCGACAAGGATTTAAACAAAGATCATACTGTTTTTACATTAAATGTTTCTTTAAAACCCTAAATGAGCAAAAAGTGAGACGTCAAGCCCTCCTGAGGGAGACGTTAGGCCCTTTTGGGGCTAGTGCAGCACCTGGAAGCCAAATGTTAGCCCTCCTTGGGCTCTTCCAAGCTGCCACACATGCCAAAAACCCTGTGCATCTGCCATACGCTCATGACGACGTCATAAGCGTCCTGGTGATGTCCTGGATCATCTGGGGCCAACGTTTCACTGCAAGTGGGTCAATCCCCTTAGGCCTGGCTCAGCCAAAGTGTCCCTAATGGAACGTCCTCTTCTTCTCTGGTGAAAAACCTCAGTCAAATACTGTCCTGTCTCTACCCCTCTGACAGGGTCTCAACAACCATCTGATGGGCTCTTCAGCCCCATGGAGGTCCGAACTAATCATCTCCCCATGTGTACTGGTCCAAGTGGTACCTGTCCGTCGGGCGTGGTCCTGCACATTGAAAACTTCACCCTCCATGGGCTCATTAGTTACATGGATCATAGCAATTTCAATCACATTTCATCATTAGTATTATCAAACATGTGCACGAAAACCCTGATATATCATTCAACAACTCAAAGACGTTACAAAATCCTACAATACAAATCTAAGGAAAATGAGCAATGACAACCTATTGGGCTAGTATCCATAAGAAAAGGAAAGTTTCCCAAGGGTTTTCATCCAAGCCATGTAAATGATGCGGTGTGGCAAAGGGATGTCCAGACATAGGGTAGAGTGAGAGGTAGGGATGCATGGTTTTACCTATGGGTGCCTTTGTAGAAGGTGAGTTGTACCTGTCATGGATGCAATTTTTTCCAAGCCCCTTTTTTCCTTTTATTCTTTTCTTCATTTTTCTTTTTTTTCTTTTTATTCTTTTTATCCAAGGACTAATCGGAGGACACTGCCTTGGCGTGGTGACCAGAGCTGACAGTGTTACCCACAAGTGCTTTCACAGAAATGATAAGGCTGGCTCGTGATGAGACCCCCTTTCCCTTGGCCATGCAACCAAAGGTCACTGCCCTGGCATGGTAACCAGATGATGGCAATGTCATGCTGCTAGGTACCCATGAACATAATAGGTTGGCTCGTGATGAGACCCCCTATCCTCTTAATTAGGTCTTGTTTGTTTATTTTTCTTGGGTCCCTCTTGTTTCTTACTGAGAGGCCTTTTATTGCCTTCTCTGGGATCCCTGGGCAAAGCATCTCAAGGTTTTATTTCTAGGATTTTATATTTTACCAGTTGCTTTTACCTTCTGGGCCTTTAGCCCCTTCTTCCCACGAGATAAGGTGCAACCCTACAAACATGCCATCTTAATTTCCAGACAAGGGGAATGGGATAGATGAGCGAGAGATAAGATGAAAAGGTGATAGTATGATGGGAGTGGACGATGGCTCTTCAAAAATCCCCCAGTGGCAAACCAAAACCTATGGGTATAGGCTTGCTAGGGCACCCAGTCAATCTCCCCAAGCATGGTCGAGTGGGCTAATGTAAAATCCAAGCAATCGTCAGAAATAAAGGGATCAAATGCATACATTCAAAGGTTATAATGATCAAAAGTGACACATACCATGATACCTGGACCAATTACCTCATGGAGAAATAGCCTTATCTGATATAATACCAAGCCGATGGTGATGGATGCTGCTGTTGTTGACAAGATAAATCTGATGAGAGAAGAGAAGGATGGCCCTCTAGGGCCATGCTCAGGTCAATCCTGCTCTTGGTACTCCATGTCTAGGACCTGTGGGCCTCGAGACATGATCTCCTGGTTATCCCTAAAAATTAGGGATAACAAAGCCTTTACAACATTTTACTCATAATGAGATCAACATGTCATTTTACAGGAATAGAACCCAGGTGGGGAGGATAACACTCCATCCCAAAACCACACAAACTAGACCTAATTGACCAACCAACGTTATACTTATTTGTGTTTTATATTGATTAATTTTGTTGAGTTGATATGTGGCACATCAATATTACCAACATGACACTCTCACCCATCTAAATTGTAGAAAACACATCTCAAAACAATAATTAAAAAATCTATATATTTTAAGTGGTCGAAAAGGGAGGTGGAAAATGTTATGGATGACCTCCTATAACACATAGAGAAATGTCTTATCCAACATAAGGTGTTCAGGAGTATACAAGAGGGAGTGTATGAAAGTGTGCAAATAAATTTATTTATAACCATTAAGAAAAATGTGATCACTAAACTCAATAATCCTTATAATACCAAACTAACGGATATAATTTAGTTAATTGATTTAATATAACATAATAAAAACATAATTGTAAAGGAGAAAATATCCTTAACGTTCTTGAGGAACCTCTACATCTTCTTAAATAACTTCGATAACCACAATCAATAAGAATTAACAAGTTGAATTCACATACCTACAATCAAAATAAAGACAACATCATTGCTTTATTAGTCTTGAAAATTTCTTAATAATATTAATTGATTTATATCTCTCTATTGATATTTTCTAATTAATGTCTCTTGAAAACATAATATGACGTCTAATTAATGTCTCTTGAAAACATAATATGACGTTAAGAGTTTTTTTTGTGAGTCCCTTAGTTAAAATAATCTATATTTTGATTGCCACGTAATTTGGTATTGTCATATTCTAATACTTAAACAAGTGAATTGTCACCTAACTATATTGATTTGAGATAAATAAGGTTTTACTATATTGACAATCCTTGTGGTTCCCACTTTTTCTCTAGTTTGGAAAGGTGTGCTTGAGCCCTACTATTATAATAAGGGCTGGGTCTTCATTTAAGCAATTGCTTTAACTGGTGTGGTGGTAATCTCCACTATGTTTTTCCATTCCATCTTAAATAATAATAGTAGGGTTTACTCCACTCGAATTGGAACTACGCCCCTACTATTATTGAAAGGGATTTATTCACACATAAAAACGTAAATAGTAGGGGAGGCGGCCTCCTTAGCTATAGAGCAGAAACTGGCCATCTATTATATACGTGCCCACATCCGCCCTACTCCTATTATATCCGACCGCCCTAAGACTGGATTCCTTCCAATCCAACCCTCCCTTCTATTAATTTCATTGCTTTCCGCGCATTTCATTGGTATTTCTATCAAACCTTTC
>JZKD02S1653432.1:732478-754981 GCA_000966675.3 Picea glauca
ATATATTTCTTGGAATATGTATTGTATGTTAGATAGTCAACATCTCATATATCTGGTGAATTAATAGGTTGTGTCCCATTCGTAGAATTGGAATATAAGGAATGTAATCATCTAGTAAGAACATAGTTCTATATAAATAGTCCATGCTTTTTTGTTTTTAATTTTACTATATGAATCATTTTGGTGTATTTATTGGAATATGTATTTTATGTTAGATGGGAAATATCTTGTATTAGTTGAATCAATAGGTTGTCACCCGTTCATAGAATTGGCATATAGTGAATATAATAAGCCAATGAGAAAACCACTATATAAACTAGTTTCAAGCGACCAAAACTTCTATTGTGCCTTTGAGAATTTTCAATTTGTATATTATCTTTGCCAAAGTTGATCTCTTCTCAGTGCTTCACATGCTTATGGAAACATAAACATTACTTGCAAAGCATTTCCATCTGTGTGAATGAATTCCATTCCCTTTTTTATTTGTTATGGTTTTCGTATTGTATGCTTGAGACCATTTTTCCTTCCCTTTGTACTTATGAATTTTATTATGTTGTTCCTCACTCTATTACTCAAGTTATGGATCTTTGATGATGCTTGAAAAACAATTTTTTAATTAATATTTGTTCATATTGGATTATTGATAATTAATTTATGTTTTATATATGTATCTACACATTTGATATTGATAATATATTATTTGATATCAAATGTAGATAGTTTGTGCATCCACTCCCCATTAGAAATCAATAGTACATAGTTTGTTTTAGGGTCCTACCCTTCCTAACCTCCTAAGTATATAGATAGGTTGATATGTATGGAGGCCATTTCTAGTAAATAAGGCCCATGTAGGAGTGTAAATGAAATAAATGTAATAAGGCTTGTTAGAAGGTTTTTCCTACTAGAAAGTTCCTTATCTAGAATGCTCCTAGGAAGTAAATAGTACTATATAAAAAAGTAGAAGAAATGTAATGAGATGGGTTGTGAAGTTATTTGTAATTGGAGATCTACTCAATTGGAAGTTCCCCCCTCGAAGAGGCAAGTGAACATTGATTCCATCAATAACGGTATACGATTTATTATGGTTCTTTATTTGGATATTGTGGTTGCAATCTATCATTTTTTCCACATATATGGGAAAATCTATTATTTATGCTTTACTATTTCAATTTAGTAATAAAGTACAACACAAGTGATATCATAACACTTTCCTAAGAACATGTTTTAGAGCATTTTTTTCAAGCTAGAGATATGTTCCAACATCTATAAATAACACAATAATCTATCTTTTAGTGGGTGAATATATGATAGGAGAAGAATACACAAAGGAAATACAAGAGGTTTAACCTAGTTGGACACCTTTGTGACCCCTATTGGTTCCTATTTTAGTAGTACTACATCAAACAACACCTGTATATAGAATTTCACTTCAATGTACCCTAGGGTATATCGACAGTCCCCTAAAAGTCCCATAGGTTATTTGAAACTAGCTTTAGATAAGTTGATCGACTGTTTTGTTGTTATAGCAACACCAAGAAAAAAACTTGGAATATTATTGTCTAGTACTTGGGTAATTAGGCAGTACAACTAAGGTTACAATCGAGCTTCCTTAGTTAGTACCCTAAGAAATTGGGTTGAGTATTATTGTTGGACTGTGTATGCATATACAAGAGCTATATAACCCAACATTCCCTTGTCCTTGATACCCTCTAAACACTACTCCTTGTTATTGGTCTATGAGATTCCTACATAAGGCTATATTGAGAATTTGTGCATCCAGTCATTGGAAACCTTGACTATTTCTACCAATCCACAAAATTCCTATATAAGCTACAATATTGATAATTTGAGAATTTTATTAGTGTAGTATTATTCAGGTGGGAGTGTAAATCTATGGGGGGGGGGTGAATATGGATCCTAACCACACCATTATTTGGGACCTATATCAAAAAAATCATTTTTTCATACTAATCATCATGGTACCACTCTCTAGTAATAATTTTTGGTGGACCCTCTCACCCCATTATTAGGCAACTATCTGAAAAAACCCACAAGTCAATGTCGATTTCCTTGGTACCACTCTATGGTAAAATATTTCTCATAAACCCACATCTTTATGGATACTAGAAACAATGAGATAAACACATGAGTCTCCTCCTTGGAAACTCAATGTGATGAGTTGCATCAAAAAATCAACCGCACCCACTCCTCTACCAAGAAAAAAAATTATTTACTTAATGGAAATCTTGCCAAACTATAGTCTATCATTACCAAGAAAAATCATCCCAATTAGAGGGATATGAATCATCTAATCCCAAGGGACCTCACTCTCACCCATTTTTTCATGACCCTATGACTCAAACATGGCATCAACTCCCTAAAGTGAATCTCAACAAATTTGATGGATCTAACCCAACAAGCTAGGTTACTCAGATGGAACATTGTTTTTTCCTACATGGCATCACCAATGGCTTAATGAAACTTCGTGTGAGTTTCTTATATTTAGATATTGAACATTGGAAATGGTGGAAATGGCACCCACTAGGGTTATATTGCTTGGACATTGTTTGTCTCATACCTCTATGAATGCTTTGAAATTAACATTCAATATTTGGAATGTCAGACCAAGATTACACAATATAGTACAGTCAAAGAGTTTATCTCCTCTTTTGAGAAACTCGTCATCCACACCAAAGGCATGTCAAATACCTACTGCATGGAATTCTTTATCAGTGGTTTGAATGGAGAAATATGTTCCCAAGTCTTAATGGCTCATCCTAATACTTGGTTGGAAGCCTCTCAAATAGCTAGGGAAGTACAAAAGGAAGTGAATGAATCCTTGTCCCACCAATCCCTCTCCTTATTATCCACCCCTCAATATCCATAGGTTAAATTGTGATGAAATTGCAGAGTTCCCACTTAAAGGTCTCTGCTACACTTGTGATGAAAAAAAATTCCTCGGGCATAAATGTAAAGAGAAAAAACTCTTTATGTTCATTACCAAGGAAATTTTGGATGCTCAAGATGAATATATACCTTAGGATGATTTTCCCCACCCATTGAATATGTTCCTCCTTATACTCAATGGGATGTATACCTCAAGATCTCCCTGCATTCCTTAACTAATATTATGTCTCCCTAAACCCTGAAATTGATTGGCTACATCAAACATCACAAATTCATTATCTTAATTGACATTGGTAGAACCCATAACTTCATTCACCAATAGGTATCCCAAGAAACACATTGTTGTATCCATGTTGTGAACAAATTCTAGATCATGTTTGCTAATGGAGGCTCCATGAAATGTTGAGGTCATTTTGAAAATGTGTGGCTTAAAATGGGTGATTATTCCTTGAAAACCAACACGTTTTCCATTGAAATGGTTGGTTGTTACATTGTTTTGGGTGTTTAATGGTTACGAACATTAGGTCCCATAACCATGTATTTTCGTGAGTTATACATGAGTTTCTAGTAGGAGGGGAATCGATACACTTTCCAAGGAATTACAGTTGGTTACCTAGAGATCATCAACACACACCATATGGAAAAAAATTCTTAAGATAGGGAATTCAATCATTGTATCCCAATTCCATGCCATGTAATCCTTTGAGATACCTTCTTAACCCATCCATCTTGACATGTAGTTAGTCTTGGGAAAATACCAATCAATATTTGAAACTCCCCAAGGATCCCCACCCTCATGAAGTGCACATGATCACTCTATTTCACTCATACTAGGTATCCTACAATATACACCATTATCACCATCCATTTGCCCAAAAAAATGAAAATAGAAAGACAGTTCATGAGTTGCTAGATGTTAGTGTCATCCACTGAAGCTTCAATCCTTATTTTTCACCAGTTGTCATGGTACTCAAAAAATAAGGCACTTGGAACATGAATCCTGACTTTTGAGCTCTCAAAAAATAATTATAATATCCCCATTCCCATCATTGATGACCTCTCGAATGAGATTAGAGGTGCTCAATTATTTTCCAAACTTGATCTTGATTCTAACTATCACCAAATTTGCATGAAGGAGGTTGATATTCCCAAAAATATGTTTTTCACTCATGAAGGCCATTACGAGTTCTTGGTGATTCCCTTTGGCCTTTGAATTGCACATTCCACCTTCTAGAGTCTCGTGAACAACATATTTCAACCATTTCTTCCTCATTTTTTCCTCATATTTTTTTATGACATCTTGAATTGCAGTAAAACTTGGCATCCCATGTCACCCATATGGATCGAATCTTACAACTATTTATTAATCGTGAACTCTTTCTCAAGAGGTCCAAATGTTCCTTTGGTGTCTCTAACGTGGAATATGTGGGTCATATTGTTAGTCAGGATGGTGTATGTTTGGGCCCAAAGAAAATTGAAGCAATGAAGTATTGGCCACATCTGAAAACTATTAAAATTTTATAATATTTTCTTCGTCTCACCAATTACTACGGAAAGTTCATCAAGAACTATGGTAAAGAAAATTGAAGCAATGAAGAATTGGCCACATCTGAAAACTCTTAAAAGTTTATAAGTTTTTCTTCGTCTCACCAGTTACTAAAGAAAGTTCATCAAGAACTATGGTAATATTGTAGCTCCCCTCACCAACTTGCTTAAAACAATTCTTTTAGTTGGAATGATACCACTAATCATACCTCTCAATATTTGAAGAATGTTATGTGTACAACCCCAATACTTGCTTTTCCAGGCATTAATAAGACCTTTTTTTGCAATTTTATGCCTTTGGTAAAGGCATAAAAGTAGTACTCATACAAGAGGGAATACCACTATACTTTACCAACAAAAAAATCTATGAGCACCACTTGGGAAAATCCATTTATGAAAATAAAATGATCGCTATATTTCATGTTGTGGATATCTGGCATCCATACCTTCTTGGACAATCTTTCCAAATTAAAATGAATCATCACAGTCTGAAATACTTCCTAGAGAAAAGGGTTTCATCCCCTAAGAAACAAAAATGGGTCACCAAAATGTTGGGATACTATTATGAGATAATTTTAAGAAGGGAAAGGAGAATGTGGTATCAAATTCTCTCTCTCAAAAATATGAAGAGGAAGGTTCCATTCTTTCACTTACCTTCATCGTAGAAGATTGGATGAATGAGGTCTGCAAAGAATGGTTCATAGATCCAAGTATTTCCCACCCAATACAACAAATTCAAATGGCACCCCATTCATATTAGGTCTACATGATCTATAAACTATCATGTATATTCCACTGGATAGTTTATCACAAAAGATATGATAAATAAAACTAAAATCTACACTATGAAGGTTAAATTCCTTATATTCCAAAATATTTAGTTATTGATTTTATGCTTATGCATGCAATATATAAAATGCGAAAAATAGAGAACAAGGAAATACAATCACAAAATAACACAAAGATTTGGTCTAGGAAACCCTTACGAGAGAAAACTAAGCTAGAAGGTGAGGTTGCTTTGCTCTCTTTTCTCTGGTATGGAAATATTGCAAGTACAAAGGAGAAGGAACTCTCTATAGAGTTATGTGAGACATGTGGCCTGCTAGGATGCTATAGAAAATTAACCCCCTCTATTATTCTCTCTAATTTCCCACTCCCAGTTGTTATGCTCTGCTCTGGAACAAAATACAATAACATAGAATGGAACCCCTTCTCCTCCTAGTGGCCCGATATTTAACATAGCCCGATAGCCATCTAGGTTTATGGTTTTGACTTCCTCAACCTTCAATTGTGATAATGTTTTAGACCTTCTAAAATATTATTGAAATTCTTCATGTGCCTAGCCCCATATGCATGAGTAATGGGGGCCGATGTGGTATCCTCTTGTACCATGGTGGTCAACACAATAGGTCAACTTGTGGGAGGCATAACTTTTGCATACAATATCTAATTGATGTATGGTATGAGCCATTAGAAAGATATCATAGCATGGAACACCATCAAGGGTGTGCTCACAAGTTTAAGACACAATAACCCCCAAAAAATCCATTTAATTCCTAAAAATGGCTCTAGAAGGTTTCAGATCCCAATTTTCCAAATTGATGTTCGAGTAGGTAATTTTGGGGTTCAACGCAACAAATGAGGCAAAAAAATGGACCAAAGGAAGTAGTGTGCACCATAGAATGAGGAGAAATCAACGCGCAAGAAGGAAAATGAAGCAATGTGACATGAAACAAGGAAGACCAACGCAGAGTCAAAGTAGGGAAGTGTTGGATCGAAGACCAACCACGCAGAAGACAATTAGAAAGTGGACAAGTTGAGTCCACTTAGGATTAGGGTTTTTGAGTCATAATGTAAGGGTTTTTACCCATCTTGTAGTATAAATAGAAGATGTATGAGGTAGCTAGGCATATCATATATATCTATTAATCAAATTTCTGAAGTACTTTGAGCATCTTTTTGAGTCTGAGTTAAATTATTTGTGTTGTTGAGAGTTGCAGAGATAGGATGGAGTCAGTTTCGAAATGTAATTGAGTGCCAGGTCGTAATTTGTGGAGCTTGGTGCGACACTGGTCAACCTCACCAGTAATAAAACTATGATGTAATGCATGCAACACTATTTTAATGAAGAATGAATAAAGAAGAAGATCTTTGTGGATGTATCCCAGGGGATGAACCATCGTAAAATGGCATCTTTATGTGTACTGTGTTTATTTTGTATTATTATGGTAAATGAATGGTTAGATGAATGCATCTATTAGGGTTTATTTACAATGCACATTATAATAATAATGCAGAATGAATGTTTTTTAATGGATAAACTAGTAGATCTGATGAATGTTATGTTAGAATGCATGTTAAAGTAGAAGTAGAAGTAATAGGAATATCCCCAATCCCTTCCATGACTGCAGAAATATGCATCCTGTAGTCACCCATAAGCCATCTTGGGTGAGGGTGCATTGTGCACTATGTCCGTGGTGTAGCCTTGTGGTTTACTAGAAGGACTGATAGTGAATAGGGTTTTGTTGGAGAACTAAGGTAGAACCCAGGTCATCCCATACATCCAATAAATAGTTTCGTTGTTGATTGGAACTCATAAGAACAACCTAGAAGGGGTTTGGTGAAGAATATGCAGTGGTAGAAAGGAATGTTTAGGCCATGGAACTCTACAAAGCAAGAGATTGAAATATGGTTGGAGACAAAGCAACTCGAGTTCACACAAAAAGATAATATAAGCTCTAGATATACATCGCGCCAATATCTACAGAGATATGTGTTTACTGGTTCGAATGAGGCATATTTATGTTATTTTCCAAAGTTATTACATGAGTGGGTATTGAGGTTGAAGGATACCCATATGACTAATCGGATAAGGCCAGTAGAGTGGAATGATGAGAACATTGTGTGGTTGGAAAGGGTTAATAATAAATTCACATGCACAGTGGATTTTTGGTTAGACAATATTACTGTAGGGTTTATTCGTGAATTTGCAGTAGACAAAGCGAAGTCATATACTTTCACAAAGAAAGAGTTTTTGAAGGGACCCAGAGGGAGGTGCATCAGGTCTAATTACACATTGGTTAAGATATTATTGCATGATAAAGGCGTGATGACCATGGAATCCGACAACTAGATAACTTTGTGTACATGGGGGAGATGGGGGAAGCACTAAGGAATATTTGAGATATGGAGAAGGCTCTGGACGGAGGCCAGAAGAAGGAAGAAATGGACCCCATAATGATGAATGAGTAATAAACTAGGGAAATAATAAGAAAATCAGGAGTGACCTGCAACGGAAAACCCTACCAGTATAATATCAATAGTAAGAAGAGGGCAGTAGCCAAGCGAGAGGGCTTGTACAGTGATGAGGAAGAGGTAGAGTATCTCCGTGCGATGGAGAATATTGAGGAAATATTATGTGCCACATATGAGAGGAAAAATAAAGGTCAAGGTTTTGGCGCAGAATAAGGCTCTCCATTCCAGATCTAAATTAGTGTGGAACCCACAACCCCATGTGTGACTAAGACATCTGAAGAAGAAAAATCGGTTAACCAGCAAGTGATTAGTGGTAGAAGAATTTTTACAAGACGTGGATCCAGTGGAAACTAAAGAAAAAGTGTAATTTCAACAAGTAGCAGTCAGGTATCTACACCGCCCGAAGGTGGTAGTACAAAAAACTTCACAATGGTAGGACAAGATCAAACTATTAGGTTACCAGAATTCTGAGGAGATGGGTCATATGACCTAGAAAATAATTTGTTTATCTGTGAGAAAATATGGGAAGCTAAACAGATTACAGATGAAGATAAAAAGGTTGCACAGTTGGAAATCACATTAAGAGACCACTCATTAGACCGGTACATGGGTGTCACAACAAATAATACAATGGGAGCACCTACAACTGTAGTAGAAGTAAAGAGGCAATTAATAAATGAATTTCAGAAACCAATTTCAGAGGATCATTTCATGAATGAAATGATAGAGATTAAGAAGAAACTAGGAGAATCAGTCTGGGAGGTGGACTAGAAGTTCAAAATACTAAAAGTTAAGTTGAAGTACCCTATTACTGATATGCAGCATAAACATTTGTTTGTTAACTCTTTATTTCCACACTTGAAGTATCCTTTGAGGCAACATAAATTCCAGAGTCAGGTTGAGGCTCTGCAAGTAGCCTTACAGTTAGAATAAAATTAGTATAAGAAGACAGATACAAGTGTGGAAGAGTTGAGACAGGACCTGAAGAACCTAACATTTCATTTGAATCAGAATAAAGGTAAGGAAAAAAGGGAAGGTGTTTGGTGAAAATGATCTAGAACTGAAGGAAATCACAAGAATTAGTGTCCATTATTTGTGTAGTAAATTGGAGTAGGTATGAAAAACCCTTTATCTCTAGGAGGACCATGGTGTGAGATTTTTAAAACACATGGGCATGATCCATATCATTTCCCCATGATGCAGAAGTATCATACAATACCGAAGAGTACATTTTGTAATTTTTGTAAGTTAGTGGGACACGAAGATAAGGAATGTAGAGATTTGGAGATGATGAAAGAGAGGATTTTAGATACATATAGGGTGCAAGTTGAACACATAACATGACAACCTACACAACAACCACAATATAATAATGTGCAACAACCATAGTATAATACCACACAACAGTTTCAAGCACAACTGCAGTATAACAATGCACAACAGTTTGGAGCACCGCCGCAGTATAACAACACACAACAATGTGCAACGCCACCACAGTACAATAATGCACAACCGCAGTATAATCAAGGACCCCAGTATGATACATTGCATGGAGATAATCAAGGAAACAGAGGAGGCTTCATAGGAGTAGGTCGTGGAGGAAGAGGCTTTGGAGGAGGTCAAGAACCAATATTTTTTCATAACTGTCAGAAACCACGACAGTATGCTAGGGACTATCCATAGGCACCAGTGACATGTATGCATTTTTGCGCAACAAACCATGAGACAAAAGGATGTTGGACACTTTTTGTGAAGATACAGGACAAGAGGAACCAGAACAATCAAAATGTACAATGGATTGTTGTGTAAAAAAGAGAAGAGGATGAGAATAATATCAACATAGTTACTAGAGGTAGATCCAAGACAAGAGAAGATGAAAGAAAGAAGGATCATGATCAGCATCAGTATCAGTGGGTCAGGAAGAATACAACACCTGAACAAAAGTTTGATGCGCACAAATAAAAAGAGATATTCAAAGAAGCTAGGCATGATATTCTGAAAGAAAATATTGCATCTAATTCAGAAAAAAAAAACCAGTTGATGAGATACATACACTCCATTATTTGATCATACCAACAAAGAGCAGCCTTTAGAACAAGTAAGTAACTTAAGAAACTTTTTGGGGTCATGCGTTAAATTGTTGAATGATAACATTATTTACAAGTACTGCAGAGTTTGTTAGAAAAGTGTAATTCTGGGGAAGAAGGGGTAAAGAGAGTGAATTGGGTCCATAAGAAGAAAAGAACAAGCAGGGAATCTGGGTTGAATGCAAACATTGGAGATTTAAATATGGGGGATATTATACTAGACCTAGGGTCTAAAGTCAATGTTCCACCAAAGAAGACATGGGAAACTATGGGAGAACCAACATTGGGGTATTCACCTATTCAGTTTGAGTTAGGAAATCATCATAGGGTGGTGCCAATTGGAATATTGAAAGGTATTCCAATAGATATAGATGGTGTACACACCATGGAAGACTTTGAAGTCATTGACGTAGTTGATAATACTTTGCCATATCCAACATTGTTGGGATTGGATTGGGATTTTTATAACCAGACTATTATCAACTTGAAGATAAGGAAGATAATCTTTGAATCTGGAGAATGTGGAGTTATTGCACCATTGGATCCCTCAGAAGGAGGAAGTTATGTGGAACCTGCGACAAACATTTTTATTACAGAAGATGTAAATCAATTATATAGAACTACCACGCATGAAGAGGATTATATCAACCCAACAACAAATGGAATGTTGAGTTGGAGGAGTATTAGTTCATGTGATTCAAACTTTGACATAGGAATGGAGAAATGGCAACAACGATTACATGAATTATCTACCAGAAGATGTGCCAGAATTATGCATGCGCTAATATGGATTGATTCGGAGGTAAGAGAACCTCCTACTTTTTATGGTCTAAATGACTTAGAAGATTTTTTAATGAAGTTTGTATTAGAAGTAGTAGAAAGTCATAGATTACGAGTATTATATATTTCTTTTAAAGATACACCTACCCGTTGGTGAGGTACACATAAGGAGAAGATCAACAACAAGTTTCATTGCAAAAGGTTACTACGCATTAGATTTGGCACAGAGCAAGAGAACAAATGTTTGAAGAAATATGATGGAATTGGACAACCTAAATAACATGTAGATAGGTGCATGGTTCAATGGATATTGGTACCACCAGAAGAGTGGCCACACTAGTTTATTCACACATTAGAAGGCATTCCAAAGAACTGGTACATAGAACAAGAACAACACAGAGAAACTGGAAATTGGGAAGAAATACAACATAATTTTATGGCTACATTTTCCTTTGAGAATGAAAGTCCAGAGATAGAGACATCGTTGAAGGTGGTAAGAGATATGATATTTGAAGAACCAGAATTTTAAATAGTCCCAACATATTAGAACCATGCTAGACTGATAGTTAGGAAGTTGCTACACTATTATATGTTGTCGAAGAAGAAGATCCAGTAGAAGAAAACCCACGCAATATCTAGATCCCATAAGTTGAGGAAGAAAGGGAATTAGAAGGTCCAAAGCTAGATTCAAAATATTATGTTGCACCCTTGAAGATCAAGAAGGTAAATATTAGAACTGAAGAAAACCCAAAGATTGCAAGTATTGGAGATTATTTGGATAATAAAACAGTAGAAAGAATCACAAAATTACTATGTGAGTACAATGACTTGTTCCCAGTGACATTTTCATAGATGACAGGATTAACAAGAGAACTACGAGGGATGAAGATCTGCCTGAAGCCAGAATACAGACCTATTAGATAGAGACCTTATAGGTTAAATCCAGTATATAAGCAGAAGGTGAAGGCATAAATTGACAAGATGTTAGAAGCTGGTGTCATAGAACCTATGGAAGAATCAGAATGGATCAGTCCTATGGTGGTGCAAGAAAATAATAAAGGAGGGATCGGGATTTGCGTAGATTTGAGAAAATAAAATGATGCTTGCCTACATGATCCTTTTCCTACTCCATTTACAAATGAAATTTTGGAGAATGTAGGAGGTCAAGAGGCTTATTCCTTTACATATGGGTTTTCAGGATATCATCATATTAGGATAGCACCAGAAGATAAACATAAGACCACATTTTCTATAGAATGGGGATCATTTTAGTATACATTTATGCCATTTGGGTTGAAGAATGTGTTAACAATTTTTTCAAGAGTAGTAGTAGCATATTTTAAGGACTTTATTCATAATTTTTAGATGTATATTTGGAGGATTGGACAATGTTTATTCACTGAAGGATTATTTTGAAGTATTTTGACTGATGTAGACAATGCCATATTTAATTAAACATTAAGAAATTCATTTTCAACCACCTTTAGAATTGTGTTAGGACATATGGTGTGTAAACAGGGTCTGTTGGTTGATCCTGCTAAAATTGTTGTTATAGTTAACTTACCACCACCAAAATCAGTGTGTCAGTTGAAGAGTACACTTGGTCATACATGATATTACAAGAATTTCATAAGGGGATATGCACAGATTACTACACCAATGGAGAAATTGCTAAAGAAGGACACCAAATATCAGTGGAATGAGGAATTCCAACAGAGTTTGGATATTTTAAAAGAGAAGATGGTAACTGTGCCAATTTTAGTGTTTCCATATCAGACAAAAGAATTTCATGTGCATGTGGATGCATCTCCAATACAATTAGGAGCAGTATTGACCCAACCAAGAGAAGGTGATATAGATCACCCTATTTAATTTGAAAGTAGGAAGTTATCACATTCAAAACAAAACTACAATACTCCAGAAAGAGAAGGATTGACCATGTTGTATTCTTTGCAGAAATTCAGACAATACTTGTTAGGGAAACATTTCAAGATGTTTAAAAATCATTCTTCTCTTAGATACTTAGTCAATAAGCCATTGTTGGGGGGAAGGATATGCAGATGGCTACTTTTGTTCCAAGAATTTGACTTTGAAGTTGTGGTAAAACCTGGAAGATTGAATGCACATTTTAGTAGAATCACATGAAGGGATTGTTGGAGGACACTATGCAGGGAAATATACCACACAAAAGGTATTACACGCAGGATTATGGTGACCAAAAATTCAAAAGGATTCAAAGGAGTACTGTCAAAATTGTGATGTTTTTCAGAGAGTGTGAAGGCCATCCAGGAGGGATGAGATGTCATTGAGACCTCAGGTTACTTTACAAGTATTTGATAAGTGGACAATAGACTTTGTAGGTCCAATTAATCCACCAAAACGAATATCAGGAGCCAGATATATTATTACAATGATAGAATACTTGACCAAATGGGATGAGGTATCACCGGTAAAGGGTTGCAGTGGAGAGACTGCAGTACAGTTTTTTTTGAACATGTAGTGACAAGTTTTGGATGCCCAAGAATATTGATGAGTGATCAGGGGACTCACTTTATCAACAATACAATCTAGGAAATGATGGAAGAATTTGAGATACATCACCAGAAGAAAACTCCATATCACCCTCAAGATAATGGAAAAGTAGAAGCATTCAACAAGATATTGGAGAATTCCTTGACCAAGATTTTTAATTTTCACAAAGGTGACTGGGACTTGAAGGTACTAGCAGTACTATGGGCTTACAGAACTACATGCAAGAATCTAACAGGGAAGACACCATTTAGGTTGGTGTCTGGAAAAGAAGCAGTAGTTCCTTTATATTATTTGATACCAAGTCCATGCATTGCAAAAATTACATATATGATAGAAAGAGGTGCAACACAAGAAAGATTAGCTCAATTCATGGAATTGGAAGAAGACATAATCATAGTTGGTTTCCAGCAGGAGGTGAAAAAAGAAAAAGATAAAACATGGCATGAAAGACATATTAAGAAGAAGAAATTCAAGGAAGGATATATGGTTCTCCTCTATGACAATAAATATTTGCAGCACCCAAGGAAGCTTAGAATTCATTGTCTAGGGCCATACTAAATAAAGTCTACCACATATGGAGGTGTTGTACAACTATAGGACTTAGCAGGCAAGGAAATTCAAGGACTGGTGAATGGTAGTTGACTGAAACTGTATAAGGAAAGTCAACATACCAACCCTCAGTAATCACAACGTAGAAAGTAGAATTGTAAATAATGTATATAGTAGGAAGAAAAATAAGAAAAATAAAAGAAAAAGAAAGAAAATGAAGAAAAAAATGAAGAAAAGGTAAAAAAGAAGTAGTTAGAGGAATAAGTGGTAGACAAACAATTGAGAATGATAGGGTGCAACATAAATAAAATTAAGGTGACAAGAAGTGAATATATTTCGCACAGGACAACTATGATAAAAGGAAAGTCTAGTGTGCCAGAGAAATATGACAATAGAAAAATATTGTGCGTCGGAAAAATGCACATTTATGACAGTGGAGGAAGCATGCCCGGTAAGATTTGGAGAATTTATGACAACACTATAGAAGCAAAAATCGTGTTTGATAAGCCACATTGTGACTTTGAGAAAACACAGAGCTAAGAAGCGAGAAGCAAAGCACGAACAAGTGATATAGCATGTCGATAGTGAGATTTCATAAGAAAACCGACTTAGATTTAAGTAAGATGGAACCACCTAAAGTTGGATCTCCTACTAGAGTAGCAAGGCAAACATGCAGTGCTACAAGGATACTACAGGAGCCAACAATGGAAGTGGAAAAGCCTATGCAGACGGAGGGAGTGGTGGATTGATCCAAATTATTTTTGGCACAAAATGAGAGCGGAGATATAACACATAAATATACATATATATTGCAAGAGAGCCAATAATATAACAAATTTATATCAAAGATAAAACCATAAACACAAAGATACAATAACACACAATTTCTATTAATGAGTGAAATGTACAAAACTGTATAAATACATAGTGAAAGACTCGCTAGAATGGTGGTATCTTATCTCTGAGAAGAGATGTGATGGCTACTCGCATTCACAAGAAGATGATGGATTACAATGAGGATCTAAAGGAATTTTTAACATAAATAAAATCCAAAATGCTAACCCTAGAAGATGAAAATCCAACAATTTTTTGGACCCCATTTTGGGTAGTTTGGTGTATCAACTTCCCAGGGGCGTAACTTTGGCATGTGATCTCTATTTGGGGCACATGATAGATCATTCAAAAGGTATCATCAAGGATATTAATTTTAGGGGATCAATCTGAACCTTTGGCCATCATTGAGGTGCTTGATCCCGAAAAAACTTCATTTAGGCCCTCAAAATGGCCCCGAAAGTTTAGGAACCGAAAAATGGCTAAAAATAGTAAATTGATAGAAGATTGTTTTTAGCTAGTTGAAATAGGTGGGTGGCTACCGATATCCACCTAGATCAATCCTCCCTCCTTAGGAAGAAATGGTCTCCATTGCATCGATTTCTCGATGGATATGGAAAAGCGTTTTTTGAATCTGCATCTTGATGGGTTGCTTTCCTTGCTAGAGAAGTTGTGTTACTTAGCTTGTTGAAGGTTGTCACAAACCTGTGGTTGGAAGGGTTGTACCTTTTTAACTAGTATGGCTACATGATATGACTGTGTGTAGAAGGAATCCTTTCATTTTTCTTCAATATTGTCGATCTGCTTTTGTTGGACAGAAGATGCTTGGACTGAGGCTGTAGTGGTTGCGGTGTTCTTATGTTCACCTTTTGAACTAACTGTGAAGAAGCTAAATTTTGTAGTATGAGATACTAACTTGCGACACTGTTTAGGTGGAACAGTAGTTGGAACTACCTATGGTATCCTGTAGAGATGACCCCCTAGAGTAATAATGACATTACGAGATCGAGAATCATAAATAGCATGGTGCTTCCACATATATGGATGGCCCAAAAGAACATCAAATACATCCAGTGGGGAAACATCACATAATACCTCATCCTTGAAGGGATGGATGCCATATGACAATTGGAACTGTTGGATGACATGGAGATCTCGTCCCTGGTGAAGCCACCAGATGTTTTATGGTTGCGAGTGTGGTGTTGTCGAAAATCCAAATTTTTTGATGACCTCTGCTGAGATGAGGTTCTTCTGGCTTCCTCTATAAACAATGAAATGCAATGGGGTCCTCTTCACCCACATCTGTGAATTGAAGAGGTGCTCCCTCTCTTTAGGATCTGCTAGTTCTTCTGGTTGAATTGTTGCAGTCGTGATAGTAGAAGTGAGGTTTGCGTCAATGATCTGTCTTCTACCAGTATTTTCTGAATCAGATTCTAAATCATGGTTCGACTCCTTATCTTTGATCTAAGAAACCACTGACTATTTTGAGTGACATTCATCAGTGTTGTTCCAGGGTATTTTGTGGAAATCACACCATTTTCTAGTGTCCTTCTTCATATTTCTGTTACCCTTCTTTTTGTGTGGGTTGGACCGGTTTTCTGAAGGTTGGTTGTTCGGGCCGTATTTACCATACTTTGGTTGTTGCAAATTTTCAAACCCAAACTCCCTCTTGTTCTGGTGCTTAAATTTCTGCTCGATTTTAACAATTTATCGATAAGCAACACTGAGTGATGAGATGTCCAAAAAATCTATTTCAGTTTGGATGTATCTATGTATAGCCCCATGGTATTTCAGAACCAAATGTCGCTTAGAGTATTTGATACCTATCTTGGTGCACAAGGTATGGAAGGTATTTATGAACTCCGACACTTCTTGGCCCCTCTCTTGACATAGTGTGGTCCATCTCATGTACTGGTCTTCATATTTTCCAATAGGGTAATATTGTTCCTTGACCGCATCCACACAAAAATCCCAAGTGGGCTTGACCCCATATATTCCAGACTCCTCTGTGGAAATTTTCTTCTAGTAAGTTTCCCACCAATGTTTGACATGGGGGAGAGCCTTAAGGAGTGCGAAGGTGATATTTTCCCTGTCATAAAAATTTTGAACAGAGAAATAACCTTCTAACAGATTTAACCATTTGTCTAGGGAATCCACATCTATATGACCTTCAAATATGAGAATATCAAAATTAACCTGTACCTTGAAAGGAGAGGTTCTTACAAAGTGGTCATTTGATGAAGATGCGTATGCTGCTATCGACATATGTTGAAGGATGTGGGAATAATTATCCATCATTTCGTCCCTCTATCGTGTGAGAGCTTGCTCATGCAACAGATTGATAGAATCTTCTACTCCTTCATTTTTATTTTCTTTCATGATTGAGGGTTTCTTTGGCGTGCGAGATAAATTTTCCTCAAGAGAGACAAGCTCGACACCCAACTTTCTATACTCGGACCTCGTCGGAGACATGCACTAAAAAATGATCAAGAGCATCCAACTCTGATACCACTGATCTGGATTATTTTATGGCATGAAATGAGATTGAAGATATAACACGGAAATATACAGAGATATTGCAAGAGAGACAATAATATAAAAGATTTATATTAGAGATAAAAACATAAACACAGAGATAGAATAATACACAATTTTTATTAATGACATAAATGTACAAAACTGTAGAAATACAGAGTGAAAGACTTGCTAGAATGGTGGCATCTTATCTCTGAGAAGAGATGTGATGGATACTCGCATTCACAAGAAGATGATGGATTACAATGAGGCTCTAAAGGCATTTTTAACATAAATAAAATCCAAAACCCTAACCCCGGAAGATGAAAATCCAACAACTTTATGGACCTCGTTTTGGGTAGTTTGGTGTATCAGCTTTCCGTTGGCGTAAATTTGGCATGCGATCTCTGTTTGGGGTGCACGATAACTCATTTGAAAGGTATCTTCGAGGATATTCATTTTGTGGGATCTATTAGAGTCTTTGGCCATCATTAAGATGCTCGATCTTGAAAAAATTTCATTTAGGCCCTCAAAATGGCCCCATAAGTTTAGGAACCGAAAAACTGTTAAAAATAGTAAATTGCCAGAAGACTATTTTGAGCCAGTTGGAATAGGTGGGTGGCCACCGATATTAACCTGGATCATGGATGTGGATGCCATCCCTTCCCCAATCATTGAAATAGTTATACCTAGAATAGTAGAGGATTAGGAACTAGTCCTTGTGACAAAACATATGCAAGTTGATCCATATGACACCACAGAGGGACAAAACTCGACGCATGATATAGTCTAGCCTACAGAGGAAGAATATGAGGAGAGAACTAAATCCGATGAGCTGAGGGTTCAATCTAGCATATTTAAAGCACAGTAGGAGAAAATACTAGTAGAAGAGGTCACGACGCAACAGGAGTCTGGTGGAGGGGAGGAATAGGAAGAGAAAATGTACCAGGAGGCAGGTTCCTCAAGAGCACTAGCAAAGGGGAAAGGAAAAAAACCAGTCCATAGGTCACTACGTAAGCAGTTAGAGGAAACCCTTGTGTTACCACGCATACAAATAGGAGTGAAGGTCTTACCATATTTGCTAGAATGCGTAGAGAAACTGTTCTATTCAGACCACGATGTAAGAGACACTGACAAATTTTCGTAGTTTGCACAACAGGTATACTTGGAGAGAAAAGGGGTGAGTGCGACGGGAGTACCAATACTAGAACCCAAACAGTGGATATAAGGCTTATATAACACAACTATAATTAACCTTCTAGAGATACAACATTTTGGAAGGGGAAAGGACACAAATAACTACGTCAAGAAGTTACTAGTAGTAATGCACAGACGAATTTTGTGGTTGGATACATAAGTTTCAATTGATGTCGATTTGATTGAAAATATAACAGGTCTTCCCAATAATGGGGAGAAACCCACACAAGACCTATATGATAAGACCAGGGAGAAATCCTTGGCAGAAGAAATAAAGCAGACCTAAGGAACAGAGAGAGGATCCAAGGAGATCATCATCAATATAATCAATGAACCTGCAATGAGGTTAGCAACCAAACTTATGTTCTGTAAATTACTCAGAAAGTGTCACAAAGAAGATGTGCTAGCATGGGTAATAGAAAAAACCACACAATTCATGAAGAGAACTGCATTGATCTAGAGCCCATACTTGCTAAACTCAATTATGGATGATTGCAAAGATGCCCTGGACTTAGGAACGAAGTTTCATTACCCTTGGCTAATCATATTGATTGCATTAGTGGGATGGAAATACCCTAAATACAACCTATTTTTTCATAGAGCCAGAAAGTTCCACGCGACACATTATGAATCATTATGGCACACAATTGTTGCAATGGAAAGAAATAAAAACTCCAACATCTTCATGAAATATCTTGAATAAATCTAGGAAAAGATGGCAGAAACTTGGAGGATCTCACCAGAGGTGGTGGAGGAGTGTAAAAAGATAGCCAACTTCAAAGACTCAAGACACAATATGTGGATCCAATAAAATAAGGACCCGCATAAGGAGTGAATGAAGATGAGATATTGTGTCACAACAAAAGAAGTACAACGGGAAATGAAAGATTGGAAGGAAGAATGGAAGGTTCCAGTAGAAATAGAAAAAGACAAGAAACCAACAAAATACAAGCAACCAACAAAAGCGATCTCTTCATAAGAGAAGAGTACCCCAACAATGAATACAAGAGCATCAACAGGGTGCACAAAGAATACAGGGTGGGTCACACGAACAAATAAGAATCCTATCCCCAATCCTGTTACATAGCATAAGGACCACGCAGATAGCGCTAATGGATCGACACAGAGGAAGGATAACATCCTTGCGAAGGAGGAATAAGAAGGAGGGGACATACTAGGGACAAATGCCCCAAGAGAGAAAACAAAATCAAGGACACCCAAGCAAACCATTTTACAGTCAAGAGGGGTGTGCAAGAAAATAAAGGTCCATAAGGAGATCCCCCAATATACCATAACAAAAGATGATGTTGAATTAGTCACGGATAAAGTACATTATCATGTCATATAAGAATACGAAGAGGTAGAAAAAAAAAGAGAAAGTATAATGCAAGAGATGATAAAGGTCAAGTAGGTCTTGGAGTAGATATGATTCACTAAGGCACAACACAAAGGGGAAACATATTAGTAGAAAATAGTGCAAGAAAGGGACAAGCCAATACAGAGTAAGAAGGAGACAATACATATAACAACAATGGAAAGTGGAAGTTTAAACATTACTAAATACATGTTGCAAATGGATGAAGACATGGTGCAAAAGCAGGTCCAGTATGTGGAACAACTGAAATTGGTATTGGCTAAGATACCAACAAAAGCGTTCTATCAGTTATAGGTTAATGTTGCGCATGAAGTGCAATCTAGGGACAGAACGAACACAACAAACTTGGAGATAGCTAAGGAATCTAAGGAGGTTCTAGAGACAGTTCTTATAGAAGTGAAGATAGAACATGAGGATGAAAAATGACGTGCTGATAAACTGGCGCAAAGACTTGAAGAAGTCTTCCAAACAATTCTACATAGTGCACTAGCATGACAACTCATCGTAGAAGAGAAGATAATGAGGATAGAGCATACAATGGAAGGATACAGACAAGAGATAGAAGAGTTGGTTGGGAAGCTAACACCAACCAAACCTCCAGAAGTTAGATCAGAAAGGAAGCAACAGGCCACAGAACACACAAATAAGATTGCACTGGAAATAAAATAAATAGCATATCACTATAAGAGAACCGCACAAATTTGGACAATCCTGGTAGAAGATGCAAGGATCCATTAATTGGATAAGAGGGAAGAGAATATAAATTCTACAATGAAATATTTAAATAAAATACAAAAGACATTGTCCATATCAGAGAGGATGAAGGTTGCGCAGGAGATGAAAAAACTTTAAAGAGAAGTGAAGAAAATCCAAGAGGAAAAATAGACAAGACAGACTCAGTTGGAGCCACTACAGGAGAGATAAGAGAGCATGATCATAGAGTTGGATATAGGAAAAGGAAGACTGGAATAGGCCCATTCAAAGAGTATGAAAGTGCTGGAGGAGCACAAGCAATGTAGGTGGTAGAGAACCTCACATAAAAGAGTGCACAGGCGAAGGAACAGGTTGATGAACTGAAAAAGAAGTTCCATACCTTAGAGAAATCTATGAGGAGGCACACATGACCTGAGTGGCTCGGGACGAGCCACAAGTTAGTGTTGGGGGCCTATTGGAGAAGAAACTTTTGTGGTTCAGCACAACAAATGAGGCAAACAAGTGGACCAAAGGAAGTAGTGCACACCAAAGAATGAGGAGAAAGAAACACACAAGAAGGCAAAGGAAGTAGCGCACCAGGAAAGTGTTAAGCCCTAATATTGGCTCATTACCCCTTAATTTGGGCATATTACATTAGTAATGTTATTTTATTTATGTCATCTTTATTCCATTAGTTGTAATTATACCTCCTAGTCTCCTATATATACCAAGGAAACATTTTCATTTGGAATCATCTTGTACTTGACCATTTATGTGGGGTAAAAGGAGGTTGCCCCCTCGAAGAGGCTTACTATATGAAATTATCTCTTTTTCAAGGTGTTGATGTCTTATTCTGAGGTTTTTCTATGCTATATTGATATTTGGTTCTTAACATATGATATCAGAGCTCAAGGTCTTGGGGTTTCGCTGCTACATCTGAGACACCTTGGCATTTTCGCTATAACTTTTTTTATACAACGTTTCAGAAGGAACAAATTGGAGGATATTTAGTAGATGGATCAAGGTTCATTGGGTTACAATTTCAGCTCCTGAGGCCTTATACTTTCGGAAATACAGCCTGTACAAGATAGGGTTCTGGAATCATCCTGAACTGAGTCATTGCGGAATTTTCGCTATACAATTTTTTTTGTAATGTTTTAGAACCTGAACTCTGGATGCTATTCACAGAAATTAGTAAGGTATCTGTGGTAAAAATTTCAGCATCTGGGTCATCTTACATTTTTATATACACCTTGTGGAAGATAGGGTATCTGACTAGTCCTATTGACTAGTCTCAAGAAGGTGTTCCAGGTAAAACAATCATAACTTCTTTGTAGAGTATCCAAATTGAGTGAGACCAGTTTCATTAGATATTGGACAGTCTGTAGTATTTTTGGTATAAGTTTCAGAATTTTATATCAATTATTTTGTGTGGGGCACGCTATACAAGTGAGATCTCCTGGAAAGGACAAAAATAACAAAGTTGTGGGGAAGTTACCGTAAATTCCACTTGGCACATCCAATTTTGATTAGACCTATGGAATTGCAGAGAAGAAATATTAGAGAACTACATAAAAAAAAATTCATACCCAGAAGGGTCGAAACTTGGGATATACAATAGAAGAAAGATTATCTAGCAGAACCACCTCAAAATCAAGGTTCAAAAGTGATACTTGGCCAACATTCCACCCAAAAAAAGAACTTCTACACCAAATAAGCCTCCAGAAAATCATACTTGGACTCTTGATGAAGGTGAAGAAATGCGTAGGGACATAAATGATTTACAAAAAAAGATAGTAACAAAAGATGAACTACAAGAGATGGAAGCTAAGTTGGAGGCAAAGATGGATGGTTTAAAAGAGGAGATCATGGAAGTATTGAAAAAATTCGTAACAGAGAAGACACCTGAAAGTGAAAATGCATCCCCATGAAATTCATGATGAGGACACAAGGAAGGTGAATCAAGAATGGAGAAACTCGAACTTTGGGTTGAAGACCAACTACATTCCTAAGATCGATATGAGGAAGTTTGATGGGAAGGACCCAATCACATGTATACTTCATATGGAGCAATTCTTTGATCTACATAATGTGCCACATACACAAAAGGTGCAAATTGCTTCTTTATATTTAGAACCCAATCAATTTGTATGGTATCTATGGCTTTTTTCTCGCAAATCACTCGTCACTTGGACAATTTTCATGGAAGAAATGATAGCACACTATGAGGATACAAGG